>CM076584.1:142204118-142378754 GCA_034641835.2 Pinus albicaulis | reverse complement strand
TTGGACCTGTGTCGGTTCCATCACTAGGTAAGTCTGTGTACTATGTTTCATTCATAGATGACTTCTCTAGGAATACATGGATATATTTCTTGAGGAAGAATTCTGAAGTCTTTGATAGATTTAAATAATTTAAGGCTCTAGTGGAAAACCAGACAAAGAAGAAGATAAAGGTGCTGAGGACAGATAATGGTGGGGAGTTCTGCAAGAATGAATTTGAAGAGTTATGTAAGAAGTGTGGTATAGCACGGCAGAAGACTAATCCACACACACCTCAGCAAAACGGAGTTGTAGAAAGAATGAAAAAATGCTGATGGAAAAGGCAAGAAGCATCCTCATTGGTACCAAGTTAGGACAAAAATTATGGGCAGAGGCAGTGGAGACTGCATGTTACTTGGTTAACAGATCACCTTCATTAGCGTTGGAGAATAAGACTCCACATGAGGTATGGACTGGTAAGAAATCCTCTCTTTCACATCTGAGGGTATTTGGATGTGATGCATATGTACATGTTCCAAAGGAGAAAAGGACAAATTTGGATAATAAATCTGAAAGGTGCATCTTTATTGGGTATAAGGATGGTTTAAAGGGTTACAAGCTTTAGAACCCAGAAACAAGGAAGGTTTTGTACATCTGAGATGTGGTGTTTAGAGAGGCGAAATATGTTGTTAAACATGAAATCCTACCAAAGGAAACTGAGAAGATAGAGTTTTAGATAAATAAGGATGAATCAGACTCTACAATAGAAGAAGGATCAGAAGAGGAAGAGCCACAAACTCCAGCTGTGCGAAGATCAGTTCGGGAAAGAAGACAACCAGAAAGGTATAGTCCATCTACTTTCTGTTCAAATTTTGCTTTAGCTATAACTGATGATGATCCCAGAACTGTCAGGGAGGTAGTAGATTAAGAGGATGGAAAACTCTAGAAGGAGGCCATGGTTGATGAAATGGCATCCTTGCATAAAAATGAGGCATGGGATCTGGTGGAGTTGCCGGTTGGAAGGAATCCCATCGAGAGAAACTGGGTTTTTAATAAGAAGATGAATGTAGAAGGCATGATGGATAAATAAAAAGCTTGGTTGGTAGCAAAAGGTTATTCGCAGGTGCTGGGAATTGATTTTGGTGATATTGTTTCTCCTGTTGCCAAAGTTACTTATATTAGATTACTTTTATCTATTGTTGCTACATTTGATTTTGAGGTAGAACAAATGGATGTGAAGACAACATTTCTTCACAGGGATTTGGAAGAGGATATCTACATGAAACAACCTGAAGGCTTTATGGCGAAGGGGAAGAAATAACTGGTATGCAGATTAAAGAAGTATTTGTATGGGTTAAAACAATCACCAAGGATGTGGTATCAGAAATTTGATACCTATATACGGGGACTTGGCTTCACCAGAAGCAAGGAGGATCACTGTGTTTATTTTAAATTAATTGGTGACCGTGTTATTTATTTTGTCTTGTATGTGGATGATATGTTGTTGATTGGAAATGAAAAATAAATTATCCAAGATTTGAAGACCCAACTGTTCTCCAAATTTGACATGAAGGATCTTGGTGCTGCAAACTATATTTTGGGTATGGAAATTAAGAAAGGTTAGGAAAAGAGGAAGCTATGATTAAATCAGAGGAAGTGTGTAGAGACTATATTGCAGAGTTTCAATATGCAGGATAGTAAACTGGTGAATGTTCTGATTCCTGTAGGTGTAAAGCTGTCTGCTGAACAGTGTCCCAAGACACAAGAAGAAGAGGAGGATATGTCTCGTGTTCCATATGAAAGTGCAGTGGGTAGCCTAATGTATGCAATGGCCTGTGCTAGACCAAACATTGCACATGCAGTGGGAGTATTGAGTAGGTTTATGTCAAACCCAGGGAAGGAGCATTGGACAACAGTGAAGCAGTTTTTCAGATATTTGCGAGGCACTAGTGATTATGGCTTGTGCTACTAGGGAAGACCAAGATTGGAAAAATTGTTGGAAATTCATGGTTTTGTTGATGCAGACTGGGCTGGAGATCTGGACCAAAGAATATCTACAAGTGGGTATGTGTTTAGACTATTTGAAGGTGCAGTAAGTTGGATGAGTAAAAGATAGTCTGTAGTGGCTCTTTCAACTACAGAGGTAGAATACATGGTAGCCAATCATGCAAGAAAGGAAGCCGTTTGGTTGCAAAGATTGTGTTCAAGTATGCGGTTGGTGCAGCAAGCTATAAGGATATACTGTGATAGCAAAAGTGCAATTTTCTTGGCTAAGAACCCTGATTTTCATTCAAAGACAAAGCACATTGATGTTCAATATCACTTTGTTAGAGATATGGTTGAGGCTAAAAGGGTGTTGTTGGTAAAGGTGGACACTTTGAAGAATGTTGCAGATGCATTGACGAAGTCTGTGAGCACTCAGAAGTTCTCTTGGTGTAGAGAAACAATGGGTGTTGCAGAGCTGGGCTAATGACTAAGCTCTCCTGTGGTCCCCTGCAGAAAGAAAACAACAAGTGGGAGAATTTTGGGTATGTGTTATATTCTTTCCATGACTAGTCACATGCGGGGGGGTCACAGGGGGGGCGACAATCCCCCCTGTATGTTGCGGTGGGCGTAGCAAGGGGGTCACAAGAGGGGTGATAGCCCCCCTTGTTCAGGGTCCAGGGAAGTACCCCAGGAAAAACATTTTGGACCCTATTTTTCGTTGGGTGGATCTGCCCATGGTTTTGTGCATGGGTTTGCACATGGTTTTGGGGCATGATGGTTTTTGATCCCTGGTATTTTGTAGATTTGGTCAATGGAACTAGGGTTATGTTCTAATCCAGGGTTAATGGATTGAGGTTTATGTATGCTTCGGCATGTATATATATGTGTTGTAACACTAAAAGGAATATAATGAAAAATCAAGCTAATCATCCCGATTTGGGATCTAGGGGAAAATCTCTATGTATATCGGTTTTATGTTTTATTCTGTCTTTATTGTTTATTTTCTATTTTTAAGATTCATTTGCTGATAATTTCTGTACAGGATTAAAACCTACATTGAAGACCAACAGAAAGCTGCCTTGAATATTTTCTGAAGAAGCTCAACGTAAAACCTAAATTTTTGGGTCAACACTCTTTTCTAGTTGCCTGCCCATGCTAATTGCATGTTGCAACACTTTGACCTAGCACTGCCAGCACACTGAAGTTGTTATGGCAGTCTTTTCTCAAATGGAGGAGAATATTCATGCACTAGAAGCTTCGAGAATGACGAGCTAGATATGGTTTGATGAAGATATGGAGCTCTAGATCTTGTCATTAGGGAATTTTACCTTGACAAGTGGGCCTTCCTCTTTCTTTTATGGATCCCTAACTCCCTCTCCCTACCTATAAATTGAATCCCATCCTTCCACTACTAGTGGTCTTACTTGATCATTGATCCTTTGCATCGCTATATTGTGATTATGCCCGAATTTCCACTTGGGAGAAGGATTGCTTGAAAAGCCTAGGTTTGGACTTGGAAATCACCAAAGGGAGGTCTCCAAAATCAAGGCCATGGTTGTATTCTTTCTTTTTTCTATAATTTCTAATGCATCTGATGTTTCAATTCCCATATTTTTCAAGATATCTATGTAAGTAGCCCAATAATCATTGACCTGTTAGTTAGTTTGTATTTGATGTATGCTATGTATCTTTTCATGTTTATTTTTTTTGCCTCTTGATTTCTTACAGCTATTCAAACGCCACAAGTAGTGAGGAGCAAGCCTGAAGGATCGTAGAATCAAGGTCTTCACCAAAGGACTAAACGATAACATCATAAAGAAGTAGGTTCTTCTTCTTCTTCTTCCATTTTGAATACAAACTAGGAAAGGGTTCATTATTTGGTCTTGTGCTGATCCAGGTGGATATCGGTGGCCACCCACCTATTAAATTTGGAACCGCAACATCAATTCTTTCAGTTTTTTAGCTTCAACACAACTTACTATTTTTAGTAGGTTTTTGGGTCCTGCACTCCCAGAGCTGTTTTGGGGACTTAATGATCCAGGTGGATATTGGTGGTCACCCACTGAGTCCGTTTGAACCCCCACCATTAGTTATTTTAGTTTGTAAGTTCAACACAACTTACTATTTATAGCATTTTTTCAGGTCCTGAACTTCTGGAGCCGTTTTGAGGCTCTAAACGATGCTTTTTGGGAAAACAGGGAGAAAAATGGGTGATAGAACAATTTTTATCACTCAAAAGTTGTAGGCCTCAGATAGATATTTCTAATGAGCTATTGAGCACGCCAAACAGAGATCAGTTGCCAAAGTTACGTCCCCGGGAAGTTGAAACACCAACTTACCCAAACGTGGCTCGCAATTTTTGGCGCTTCATCTCCTAGGGTTCGATTTTTGTACATTTCAGGTTTTACATTGTTTAACAACAATAAATAGACCTTTGAGCCTCATTGTAAAACATTTCAGGGGCTGGTAGCCGACACATCTCTTCTTAGAGGTAAATGCTACCAGTGCCCTAGCTCGCTTGTTCCCATCATTTCAGTTCTATAACACAGTGGGGAGGCCTGTAGCCATCACATCTCTTCTCAGAGATACACTACCAGTGCCCTCAGTCACTCATTTCCATTATGTCTCATTTTAACACAGTTTAGAGGCTTGTATCCGCCACATCTCTTCTTAGAGATACGCTTATCAGTGCCCTAGCTGTTCATTTCAATCATTTTTTTTATTAATAAAATGAAGCATCATTTCCATATAATCTCTGTAAATATGGCTATATGTGTATTCTGTTGTGTTCCTACATAAAATCTGGATCAGTGGTATCAGAGCGGGTCTGATCTTTCTTTGTTTTTCTTTTCATGTCCCCAATGCGGCTAGGGTATAACGAGTTCAACCTCGCAACCCCGACGACCCCCCATGGTAGAAGGAAAGGAAGAAGAGGGGGTAGGAGATCCTATCAAAATATTGCTCGAGGAGGCCCTCGAGAAATAGAGGAATACAATGATGGATAAATTTTCCCAGATCCTTCAACGACTGCCCACCGGCGGCACATCTACATCCAACACGTCTATCAACAGGTCCGTGACATCTTGGACAAATCCAACACCAAGTTTAGCATAATTGCCCCCTCCCCCCCCCCCATGGAGGAAATTAACGCAATGGAGACCATTTCTTCCTAAGGAGGGAGGAATGATCCAAGTGGATATCGGTGGCCACACACCTATGACATTTGGACCCGCAGCATCAATTCTTTCAGTTTTTCAGCTTCAGTACAGCTTACTATTTTTAGCAATTTTTCGGGTCCTACACTCTCAGAGCCATTTTGGGGACTTAATGATCCAAGTGGATATTGGTGGCCACCCACTGAGTCCATTTGGACCCCCACCATCAGTTATTTTAGTTTGTAATTTTCAGCACAACTTACTATTTATAGCAGTTTTTAGGGTCCTGAACTTCCGGAGCCATTTTGAGGCCCTAAATGACGCTTTTTGGGAAAACGGGGAGCAACATGGGTCATAGATTGATGTTTCTCACTTAAAAGTTGTAGTCCTCGAATAGATATTTCTAACGAGCTATTGAGTGTGTCAAACGGAGATCGGATGCCAAAGTTACGTCCTCGGGAAGTTGAAACACCAACTTATCTAAACAGGGCCCACAATTTTTTATGCTTCATCTCCTAGGGTTAAGCTTTTGGATGTTTCGGGTTTTACATTGTTTCTAAAAAATAAATAGGCCTTCACGCCTCATTGTAACACAGAATAGGGGCTGGTAGCCGACACATCTCTTCTTAGAGGTAAGCGCTACTAGTGCCCTAGCTCACTTGTTCCCATCATTTCAGTTCTGTAACATAGTGGGGAGGCCTGTAGCCATCACATCTCTTCTCAGAGATATGATACCAGTGCCCTCGGTTAGTCATTTCCATTATGTCTCATTGTAACATAGTTTAGAGGCCTATAGCCACCACATCTCTTCTCAGAGATACGCTTACCAGTGCCCTAGATGTTCATTTCAGTCATTTGTTTTATTAATAAAATGAAGCATTATTTCCGCTGCATCTCTGTATCTATGGATATATGTGTATTATGTTGCGTTCTTGCATAAAATCTAGATCATGTGCATTGATAGACCCAATCGAAGGCTAGAGAGGTTGCCTCTGTCTGCAGAGGGGATTGTCTTCACAACAAAATTGCCGACTCCACTAGGGAGTTATAGCCTCTTTGTCTCTCCTTTTCTGATTTGGTTTTTTGATCAGTTTGACAGATATTCAAGATCTGAACCTACTTGGGTCTCTATAGGTCTTCATAGTGCTTGATTTTTGCTTTAGGGTGTTAATTCTAGTCTGATTATTGAAATTCTTTTTATTTTTTCCTTTTACTTCTTGCCCAATGCATTTTCTACCCTTATAGAAGTGTTGACAATGTTGTTTTATATAAAATAGTTGTGCTGATCTACCTTTCAGCATGGGCTTGCCTTTCGCAAGAGGCTGATCCTAGAGATTAGAAAAAATTAGGGTTTCCATTTAGTTTCCAGCGTGTCTTGGCCTTTGAGGTGTATTTCTAGTCTGATATGATCTGGCACCACTGTGTTTAGCTTGATTGCCTTGCTTGAGTGATGAATTTTCCTCTTTGACCTTGTTTGTGTTTGAGTGAAGTTTTATCACCCTCTAGGGTTTCTAGGTAAATTTTCCTTCACTTTTCACTTGTGTGTGTTCTCAATAGATTGGATGGCTCTTTCTAAGTGCTCTACTGCAATCATTCGAAGCACTATTTGATACTGCTTTTGTATTTGAAAAGTTTCTTTCATTTGCACTAAATCATTATTGCACTATGAAATCACCTTTGATTGAATATCGAATATAGATCACAATTTTTTGATTTGTGAGCTCGCAATTGTATATTTGTTCTGATTTCCCATTTCGAAAGAGAAAAAATGAAAGTCATTTTCATTTAGAACTTTTGAAATGGTTTTTTATTCCTTTGTTTTGAAAAGAAAATGTGAATTTCATTTTCATTCAAGTAATTTTGGAACGATTTGTTTTCCATTCGAAAAATAAAATGTGAAAGGAATTTTCATTTCGATTCTTTGTCCGTTTGGTTATTTTTTCTTTGATTAGTTCATCAATTGCACTAGTTTTCATTTGAGAAACCAAAGTGAAAGAAAAAATAAAATATGTTTAGTCAATCTTAGTGAATCAATAAGTGATTTCGTTTTCAGTAAGATTGCATTTAGGATAATGAAAGTGAATTCGTTTTAGAGTTGCATTTCAGTAATTTTGAGCTAGCTGGGGGGCATCATTGCTTACTTGTTGCATTCTTCTTTTCACTTTCTCCCTCAATAGTTCAGAGTTCATCGAAATGAAATGAATTCTTTTTTTCATTTAGCTGCATTGTAGTGATTTAGGAGACATCCTTATTGAACCCAAAATTGAAGCATAATCAAAGATAAACTTTAAAATTTACTCAATTAACCTTAAGGAGCATTTGGAATTAACACAAACATCTAGAGGTCTAGGATAGAGACGTGTTCCGTCGTCGTTAAGCATAGTAGCTATCACTAACAACCTGTGTTTCATCTCAGGGGTGGTATCTCGTCCCACATAAATAAGTATATAATACTATGCTACACGTATGGTAAGTATATGGGGACGCTCTCATCGAATAATTACACATTAGATAATGCTACTATGGACTGAGTTCCCACGTACCATCGAGTATATTTTGGGAGACCCCACTAGGTTGCAAACCTGGCATAGGTAACTGAGTCGATCACCTTGTATACATGATACACCAAACAAAAAATTCAGGGAGATTGGCTTCTGTACGTTAAATCCTTGTTTCGCTAAGGTATATATTGCAGTTCACAAATACCTACTAACCCTTTTTCCTAGATTACCTCTTTTGATTTATTTTGTTTAATTATAAAATTTACTGCCCACGATAACATTTTACTCATGAAAAACTCCTTAGTATATCAAGGAAACCCCTCAGATGAGAATCCCAATCCTTTTACTTCTTTTGGAAATGTTGGCGCTCCCTATATAGTAACATTACCATTCCTGGGATTAACCATTGGTTTTCCAGTTTGGTTATTTTCAACCCCCGTGGTTCCTAATGTCCAAAATGCTTCTCAATCAAGTTTTCATCCAATTGAACAGTGTCAACCTCATGTTGACCCTAAAGTTTACCCCTTACCTTATTTTCCTGTTTCTTAACCCCGTTATTCCTCTTTGCGAGGTGAAATTCTAGATTCTAGTAACCAGCTGGAAGCTAAGAAGAAGAAGATGACGATGAAGATGAATAAGCAAAATAAACAAGGGGGAAACCAAGCAACCATTGCTACCAATTCAACTGATGTTGAAAAACCTTCCACTTAGTCTCGTAAAGTAAAATTACCTTGCAAGTTATGTAAGGGTGATCACCTTCTTAGAGATTGTCCTGGTATTCCCAAGATATTAGAAGTGTGGTCCACAGGTGTTAGTATGAATCTTTCATCGTAAAAGATCACTTTAGCTACGCATAACAAATAGCCCTAACATCGATTATGGCTGCAAAATATCTTTAAGATTGCTGCACAAATTCAGATCTAAGCATAAAAGATATTAAGCAGATAAAATATAACATAACTCCATAGATCCAATGAACAAGACAAGAAGAATGTATTTGAAAGAATTTTGTATTATATTAAAGAATGGGGCACCTGAGAGGAAAACAAGAAAGGTGTCTTATGGTTCTCCTCAGTGGGATGGGTTCTTGGAAGTCCTCAGTGTTTCAGATCTAACATTTCTCTCTCTTATGGATGTAGAAAAGCAAACATAGAACTCAATGGGAGTTCACAAAGAAAAATGGAAAATGGTGACCAAGAGTAGATCCAGAGTGATCTAATGCAATGAAGGTGACTAATGAATGGGGAAAACCCTTCTATTTATAACAAAATATTGGGGTGTTCTAGAACTTGGTGCATGAATAAAATATTATTAATCAAATTCTAGAATCACACTTTAGGAATATTTTATTATATTTGTTGGAGGGAAAAGGGTTTTTGACTTGGGTCAATTCCTTTATTTGTAAATAACAAATAAATAAATTATTTATTTATTCTTTAAGGGAAATGAGGGGAATATAATTAAATAAATAATGGTTTATTTAATTATTTATATTTGATTTAGTCAAATTTAACTAAGAATATTATTTAAATAATGATTTAAATAACTTATTCTTAGGAAATAATGAAATAAATAATGATTTATTTAATTGATTTCCTTGTTTTGGGTTAAATATGACCATGCAATATAGAAAAATGTGGTGAAAGCAATTTTACTTAGGGTAGAATTGGTCTTACATGGTGTAGTTGGGTTTATCTAATGATAATAGGTTAAATGACCAAAAAAATGGTGTGACAGATTTCCCCCCAACGTACGAGTGTTAGGATCAGATCGTATGACTGAAGTACGTTGTAAGAACTCAATCACTAGATGACGAAAGGAAAGTGAGAGAGAGGAATGTAATGTAGTCGAAAGTTCTAAAGGACTAGACCCGGAGGAGATGAGACTGACAGGTGCAACAAGTCTTGAGTGTATGAAGTGGTACCTGTGCTAAAGGCGGCGGGGGAGGCATACCTATGCCTGCCGAGACAGTATTACACACAATAAAGCACCTGGAAAACCATGGAACGCAATAGTAAAACAAGTGCTGGCCTAAACATGAGCCAGAAAACGAGAATGATGAATCCTACATACATGCTATGCCTGAAATAATCGTCAGGACTTATACAATAATTTTGTAGTACATGAGATATAAATACACCCAAATTCCCCCTACACATGGGGAAGGGCTCGCGAAATCAGATTGATACATGCAAATCGAAGAGGCTCTACAAGCGACTGAGGCCGATATCATCAACTAGGAGGAGCTGCATCAAGGGCTGGAATGAAGAAGTCATCTGGGTATGTGGGGGGCTACCTGCAGGGCCGCCCCCTCATGAGGGTTGAGACATCTCACACACACCTGGGTATCACCAATAGCTGCTGCTGCATCACTGAACCATCAAGTGTGTAGATCACGATCAGGCTGAAAAGAGCTCGAACCAAGGGACACTGCCCCCTAGACCTGACTTCTGGAGTAAATGAGCTGATGTCGACAGAAGTAGGTCCTCCATATATGAGGCAATAAGGGAACCCCAAATGAGGCATGAGAGAAAATAGTGGATCTACGAATCAGACAGACACTAATTATGATGATGAAATGAGGGATACCGAGTAGCGGATGGACGACTTCCCTTGTTAGAGAATAAAGGAAATGAATGGCTTGGCAGTGACTAACACAATATCATGAGGGATAGGGGACAATGGGACTGAAGGCCATAATATGCAACATGAGAGAGGGACCAAGAAATGAAGGATGGAGGACTATAGTGGGATACGGAGGGATGCGAGATAGACTCCATGAATGATGATGACTCAACTCGGATGCTCTAGACAAGGGTGAATCGATGGTGCTGCCATGCAGTGAAGGCCCAATGGGGGACCATAAAAGCATGAGTACAATAGGGTAGCTCACGACGAAAATCAACATGAACAAAGACAAGTAAGGAGGCAAAGTGGTGCCCCTGGTACAAGTGTTGTAAGTGAAGAAATTTGATTTTGAGAAGAGATGAAAAGATCCTTCATGGACAAAATGTGTCCTGGTGAAGTATCGAAACATGAAAAACTAACAAACACCCATTTGATTTCTCGGTGAGAGCTTTCCAACGGTTCAGACGGTTTGTCAAACGGGGCTACGGTTTGGTCGCAGCTGGCGAAAGAAAAAACAGGGGTTTTTCATATAATAAGGCATTTTCCCTCCAAAATCATTCATTTGCTTGTGTAGCTGTGGTGAATGTGGAGAGGAGAGAAGGCCCTAAATCTTGCGGCAATCGTAGCGGACAAACCGACTGTTGGAATCGTGATGCGTCAGTTGCAGGTAAGAGGTCTAATCCTACTCTTTGTGTTTGATGGATTCAAAGTTCAGATTAGGGCCTGAAATCTCAGTAACTGCCCCTAGTTCTTCCTCACGGCCGGGTCGCACTTTTTGGGGAAAAAACAATGACCTGGGATGTAGGTTTGGGCTTGAAAAGTGCGACCTGGCCCAGGTTTTTGCTGAAAAGTGCGACCTGTGAGGGGGAGGTGATTTCAGTGCTATTTTGGGCTAAGATTTAGTTTTGGTGTGAATAGATGCAGTTTTGTGGATCTGCAGATTGAAAAAATGATGTTTTGTGCAGATATGGTAAATATATTGATCAAATGGAGAGAGAGATACTTAGGTACATTGCAGATGGAAATCCAAGCAGATTAGGGCGTCCATCGTGTAGTGGCTAGATTTTGGGTTCTGAAATTTTTGGAGAACCTGTTGATGAGAGCTGGGGAGCCCTTGTTGGCCCGAATTATCAGCTATTGGGACCCAGATCATGAGGCATTTATAGTGCAGCGGCACAGGATTGAGCTGACGGTCCAGGATCTTTATTTCTTGACTGGTCTCCCACCATTAGGGATGGTGGGGAATACGCAGCCCATGTTACCACGGGGGTGTAACATTATGGAGTTTTTTGAGTGACATTGTTGACCAGGTGTCCGAGTCAAAGGGACTCGGATAACGATTGGGGATCTGGAGAGGTTGGAGACTCGAGCAGTGGCAACAGCCGTGTTGCGGATTTTGGGTAGCCAGACATTCCATCACATCACTGGAGTGCAGTGTTGAAGATTGCAACAATAAACAATGAAGGAGGCATCCTGAAACATCATTCCTGATCCTAGTTGGAAAGTGATCACCAAAACTAGGTGGGGGCCACATAGGTGATTTTTGTCGCAAAGTCTATTTTTAGACTATGTCTATTTTTAGACATATGGATCATGGTCTATGAGTTGCAGGATGCTATTTATGGATGATTGTTCGAGTTGGTAAAAATAGATGGACCTCTATTTTTAGACATTGGGCGGTTTCTATTTTTAGACTGCCGGGCTAAAAATAGAACAGTCAAATATTATTAACCCTTAATAATATTTAGACCATAAACATTATCTTATCCTCTTGGAGCACTTCAGTTTGATGCTTGGATGTGGCACATGCAGCTGACAGAAGGAAATACGCTTTTCCTAAGGGTTAGTTGAGCTATTGCATGGTTGACTTCAGTTAGAACTCATGTGGCAGAGTTTGGTGGAGTTGATGAGACGGTTGGTGGAGTTGTGTTCTGTTTAACTTAGTTGAACTAGTTGTATTTAGTCTAACTGACAAATACACTAGTGATGAGTGGTGTGAATTAATTATTAATTAATTCACTAATTATTAACTCATAAATCAACTAAAGAATACATCAGTTAACTACAATGCATGGACAGTTAAGTGGAGACCAGTGTTAGAGGTGGGTGAAAGGGTGAGTCTGCTATCAGTTGTGACTATAGCTGTGCATGAGATTTGCACACACATTGATTGAGATTGCCAATGAGGATTGTGCAGTTAAAGCCAGTGGGATTCGAACTTGGATCTATTCTTTTCTCATCTTGGATTGCGCAATAGAGGCAGGCAAACAGTGGAGGAGATTTGAACCTGTGACTTGTTCAAATCTAAGCTAGTTTGTGTGTAACAATTGGAGATAGTGCTGAGAGCTTGTGAGGAGTTTGTGCTATGTATTGTTACATGTTATCTATCATTATAATATACAGATAGTTGGGGGTTTTCAGTTGTATGCTTTCCCCATTACATACTGTGTTATATGTGTGCTTGATTATGTTTTAATGTGGGCATGCGACTGCTTCTATTTCTGCAAATTGATGATCAATTGTAGAAGAGGTTATGTATTATGCATGAAGCTTAAATAGTGTGTAATCAGGATAATCTCGATGAATAATTCATCTATTATTAAAATTTCTATAGGTAGATGATGATTGTAGAGAGTGTGTTGGTGGGACCTACTATGGGTGGGCCCAGATGATGTTGGTTTCGTTGAAACGACAGCTATCGCTATGTAAGCGGCAAGTGAATCACGATTGTGCGTATGGGATGGTATTGTTTTATTTCTTCTTTGAGAAGATCCTGACCTTACGACCTCGTATATAGTTGCCTGATGGGGGCTCGAGAGAGCCCTGGATGCGTCGGTGGGGATGGCTATTGAGTAGAGGAGGGGGAGGGGCAGTCGGACGGGTGTTCCGACCAGAGTTCTTCGCCCATTGGGATCAGATGCCATTATACATAGACGACTATCCCTATAGTGGGATGAGTTATTGGGGAGATCCAGACTTGCCGCTTCCACCTGGTCGAGTATGGGGACCTGATGGTAAGTGACAATCAACTAAGCTGTTATGTGCATTTTAAATTTTGTGACTAGTATGCATGGTGCTAATCCTTATACTTTTTTTTCTGGAATGCAGATATAGCTCCGGTAAAACCGGCCAGATATATGGGACGTCCTACAACAGTAGGAGCTACAGGGGAAAGTGGATCGAGGACAGGACATAACGAGGAGATGGCCACACTAGTGGAGGACATCCATCGTAGATGTGAGGGACTGCTGACCGGTGTGTCAGAGCGTGGTTGGCAGGATTTAGACGACCGATACATAGATTTATGTATTGGGCTACCCTCAGAATGGTGAGGTATCATGTGACACATGGCGATGGACGGTCAGATTGTGCATGATCTACGAGCTACGGGAGCAGAGCCGTTGGCTCAGGATCCTCCAGGGAGTGATTAGGTGTAGGGTAGGTGGTGCCCCCTAGTTTTGTAGTTATGTTTTTGTAACATGCTATGGGCATGTCATATGTTTCAAAGTAGTGGATTCTGAGAACACATTTTATATGATATAGATGGTTTATATGAATTTTGTTGATGGTGTTTAAATGGTATGTCTTGTCTGTGATAAATGCCAGTCTAGAACATGATTTTCGATTTGATCGGCGTAGTGATTTTGATTTCGAGGTATGTGGTTGAATTTAATGAATCGAAATTCACGTATCAAAAGTTTGACCCGTAAATATTGTCTAAATAGGATAGGATTATGCACACAGTAGACGCCATTAAGTTGTAAGACAATAATTATGGAATCTAAATAAATGTGCAAATGGAGGATGTGATGGGAGAGAGCGTCAGCTAGGAGACCATGGACTGCATCATATTTGGCCTGATTATTGGTGGTGGTACCAATGCGGATCCAATTTGCAAGGACAAGGGTATGCAAGGGGGTAAAAATGGCCCAGGCGACTGACGCAAGGTTTCGATAATAGGGACTGGTGCCATCGACATAACCAAGGTAATGAGTGGACGAGAGGGTCGAGGTAATATCATCACAAGACAAGAAAAGGGAGGAAAAGCGGGGGCTCATGTTGCGAAGTACATCATAGATACAGATGGGAGTATTGGGATGATGGGAAGGCAGGGAAAGGTGGTGGAAACCATAAGAGGCTGCAAAGCTACCTAGATCATCAATAAAGGAGGAAAGGTGCACATACGGGTCATTAGGGGAAATGACAGAGGAACAAGTAAAAAGGTGATCGAAACATAAAGAGCCCGAAAAAGTGGCTGAAGGGGGATCAAGCGAAACAAACAGAGTGGATTCAGGGGTGATGTACTCCGAGGGGTGTGCAGATGATGATAGGTATAAGAGAGGAGCAGCAGATTCGGACATCTCAACATTAGGGGGAGGGATGTCAATGGTAGCCGAGGGATCCTCAAGTAAACTTGACGCATATTGAGCAAGGATGGGTGAGGCAGATTGATTTTGTTCAACATCGTACTCACGAATGACCTCTAAAGAGGCTCGGTAATGCGTGAGGTGAGGGAAATGGTGGGAATAATGGCCATGGACACCACACAGAGCACATGGTTTGTTGGTGCGAAGAGTCTTTGGGTTCTTGGCTATGGATGAGAAAGAAACAGAGGTGTCAAGGACCATAGAATTAGGGAACACGACTTTAACCATGGGTTGGATACGAGGCAACTCAGGACAAGTATGGGTGGGATGATCGATACCATCACACAAGGCACAAGTCTTGGCGGGTGGAGGAGGGGTAGGGTCAGGTGCAGTGGTCTTGTCATTGGATGCCCCCTTGCGAGTTTTTCGTTTCTTGCCTGTAGCTATCGCAACATTAGGAGGGTTCTGCGGAGGGGCTAGGGGCACTGTGGTGGTGGAAGGAGTGACGGGGATCGATTGTACGAGTGTCATAGCTATGTATGGTTTGGGGTGGCTTGGTGGGGTCTCGGTTGGAGGGGTAAGATACCATACTAGAATTCCCAAGGTTAAATTAGGGAGGGAAAGGGTGGCCATGATGGGAATCGAATAGACACCCTGGGGGGGGGGGAGGGTGCAAGGAAAGGTATTTGACCGGTGGGGTAATGACCAGAGGGGATGGCTCCCATATGGTGGAGACCTGGGGGAACCGACTCGAGAGGGTAGGGAGGTTCTTGAGTGTGAGGTGGATGGGAAGGTCCAGGCGGGAGAGGTTCAGTCAGCAAAGGCAAAGGGCTAGGAGCAGGGTGCGGCGGACGAGGGTGAGGTTGCTGACTAGCCGAAGTAGGTTGCGGAAGGGAAACCTGAGACGATTGCATCATGCAAACATTCGCCAAGATAGGATTAGAGACAGGGGGAGGAGGAGGACCTGGGAAAGTTCCAATCAATGAGGAGTCTTTGTAGATGCCAGGGGAAACACTAGTCAAAGAATCAACCATTTGTTTGTTGGTGACAGTAGAGATGGTGGACTCAGGGGAGGTCTGAGATTTGGGTTCATGGTAGGTCAGTTGGTCAATGGTGAAAATCTTTCCATTATGAGGGAAGAACATCTTGCGGTGGACTGCGGATGGGACGACAGACATGGCATAGGTGTAACTACACCCCAAAAGGATGTTGTAGTCAAGAGGGGCGTCGATAAATTCAACGTCGACACAAACCGTCTTGCCGACAAGGGTGATAGGATAGTTATGGAATAGGCCAATGGGTTGGGAGGCATGGCCATCCCATGCACGAAGGGTGATGGTGGAAGGGGCCAGTTCAGGGGATCCGAGTTGTTTCCAAACCAAAGCGGACATTACGCAGGTAGATGCCCCCTCATCAATAATACACTGAGCAACATTGGCGTTTCAAATTTTGACTGGGATTTGGAAAGCAACCGAAGGAGGGAGAGGGGGATGGTCTGACTGACGGGCGTCGAAAAAAATCAATTGGTCATCAGAAGGATCTACAACGCCCATGGCAGAAAGTAGAGCCCGCTTTTGAGAAGGACACGACTGGAGGAGTTCCAGTGTTGAAATGGCAGTAGGAGATTGGGCCAGATCATCTACTATGTTGTATGAATGGGCAGCTCGACCAGAGGCAACATTTCGGTGTAATGGTCCCTTAAGAGTCTTGGGATGGACCTCGGCTTTGGGTGGAGGGAGTTGCAAGGGACCATTGGGTGTCGATAGAGGCTCTGTAGGACATGACGATGGAGACTCAGAGACAGACGGAACAGGAGGTGTGGAATACTGACAGGACCGAGTTTGAAGTTTGAGGTCGAAAGTGAGAGGTGGGTCAGAGGCCATCATGAGAATCTGGTAATCAGAGGAACCAGAAGGGGAAGGTTGAGTGGTTACCGGGGCGTGAGGTGGTTGAGTGGCCACGAATCCTTTTTGCGGGAAAGGATCGGTAAACACAACAGGTTGAGAAGTAACGGGGGTGGGAGGGGTAGTAGGGGAGGAGTGCTATCCCCGTACGGTGGCCTGAGAATCCCACAACTGCCGCATTTGTGGTAATAAGGAACAATCGTGAGTGTAGTGACCTTAAACACTACAACACGAACAGGGCTTATTGGTGCGAAGTGGCCTGTCCGGCTTGGGCTGAGAGCCCTGTGGCTGGTTGGCAGTGGTAGAGTCGATATTGGAAGGATTGGGTCCACGATTACCAAAAGCGGAGAGATTGCCTCTTCTCCTTCTTTGAGAAGGAGGAAAAGTAGGTGCCCCCTGTTGTGCAAATACTTGCCCTGGAGGGGGTAGTAAGTGCGGTTGTGGGTGGTCCAAATGCTAGAGGAGCTAGGACACCAGGTTGCAGATATGGATAAGGAGTAGGGTGGGCAGCAGTAAAGTAAACATGAGGGTGGGAAAAAGGAGGAGGCATGCCATAGCTTGAATACATGCTACCGGGAGGGGAAAAAAGGCTGGAGGGGCTGGCCCCTGGAGGAAAACCATGGCCCAGAAGAGGTGGGGTAGAGGTATGTGACAGGGCTCCAACGATACCGTCAGCAGAGTGAGATGCCCCCGAGGCATTAGGGCCATCGGATTTGGGAAGGTAAGGGAGGACGGTATAAACATAACTAGATTGGGTGTAGATAAGGTCATACTTCAAGGCTATTTGGAGGGCGGCTTCTTCGGTTTGGGGAAAATGGAATGCGACCTCTTTGCCAATGGGAGGTAAGAGAGAGCAAAGGAACCAGTCCATGTAAACCCGATCTTCAAAGGGGGGAGCGTGGCACAAGCTCCGTCGTTGCTGCCATTTCTAGACATGAGCAGAAAGGCGGGTCGAAGAGGATTGATGGAAAGAGGTTAAAAGCTCGATACCAGTGTTGTATCGAAGGGGGAGCTGGAAATAAGATAAAAAGGCTTGGGCAATGGTTGCAAAAGTGGTATGGGAGGAGGTGGCCTATTCAACATACCATTTAGAAGCTTCGCCTGTAAGCGTGCGTTGGAACAATCTAAGACGAATAGAGTCGTCAGTAATGGAATTGGAGGAACACCACATATGGAAGGATCGGATATAGTTGGAGGGATCCTCACTAGCAAGGCCTTCGAACTTGGGAATGTCGGAGGGGAGCTTGGTTGGCATAGCAGGCCAACTAACATCGTGGTGGATAGGATCATTAATCAGCTAATTGAAGTCGGGGAGACTAAGGCCGGCCATATAAGGGAGTAATGGGGCAGTCGAGGTAGGTCCCGAGGTGGTTCCACTGGAAACAGACCCAGCAGTATTACTGGGGTTACTGCTGGTGGTTGGCCCTGAAGTAGACATGGTGAAAGTGATAGGGGGAGAACCCGAACAATCAGAGGAAGAGTCGGAGTGCGGACTCGGGGAAAGAATTACTCGATGACGACGGGAAGGAGGAAGTTGACCAAGCAGAAACTGAGGATGAAGGCCAAGAAGTCTCTGGGAGAGGCGCCTTGGGGGCGCAATGATGATAGGAAGAAGAGAAACCAACAAGGGCAGGGGGGAAAAAAATCAAGTAAGGTCAAGGGCAAAGAGGTGCAGTGACAATTGATTTTGAAGTCTTTGCCAGGCAGTGTTAACCAAGCGCTTCTTCGCTTAGGGTCAGTGTGTGGCGTGCGTTAATTTTAATTGTTTAAACCCAGACATTTTGAGAGTAAAAGAAAAAGTGTGCTGTGTAATGGAAAATAAATCTGTAGTAAATAAGACTGAAAGAACAGAAAGTTAACAACTAACGATGTAGCAATCTAACCCAAAAAGGCGGGTCTCTCAAAAATAGTCTACAAGAGGGAAAAAACTAGGCAAAGCACGCTAAAAAGATGCCAATAGATCTAAGATCTGGAGGGACTGGGATCTAAAGGGTAAATCTACTGAAAAGTGGTGCAGAGAACAACAAAGAGGCAGAGGCAAGGTTGCTGCTAAAAAGGAGGAGATTAGCTAAATATAGAAGAGAAAAGGCAGTGGCCTTAGAAATGAACCCAAACAAAACGATATGAGGTGGTTTTGAGAGGGAGAAGAGCTGATCTAAAGGGATCTGAAAAGGAGGTATCAGATCGGAGAAAAAGAGGGCTGAAACTATGGAAATTGAGACTTCTGAAACAGTAAAGACTCGTCTTCAAAAATTGGAGGGTACTAGAGCCCTAAGGGGCAAGATTTCCTCTTAGTTGAGTGAAGAATATTAGAAACAGGTCCAAACGGGTAGATACAGAGGCTGGAAAACCCTGACAGAAGCTTCAGACAAACCCAGAAAAAGTGCTGAAAATTTTGCAGAAAAATTGCAGGTTGCAGGTTCTGACCTGTTTTCAGTCCAGGTCACAGGTTTGGGGTAGAAAAGTGCGTCCTGAGGCTCAGGTCGCACTTTTTGGGCCAATAAGTGCGACCTGCAAATCCGGCTCTCTCGGTGGCAGATTTCAGAAAAAAATTTCGTCTCAACTGCGGCTGATGGTTGTCACCTGCACAATAAGGCCATAAACACACAGAAGTTAAAAATTTGACTGTTTAAGGGTTTTAGGGGTGAAAATCACCATAAAAATAGGAAAAAAAAATGGAAGAGAAACCCTAGGGTTTGAAACAGCTGGATATGCAAGAATAGATAAAACGACAGCGGTCGCAAAAGAAAACCCGTGTGGAGTCGCCAATTGTTAGTATGAATCTTTCAGCGTAAAAGATCACTTTAGCTACGCATAAAAAATACCCCTAACATCGATTATGGCTGCAAAATATCTTTAAGATTGCTGCACAAATTCAGATCTAAGCGCAAAAGATATTAAGCAGATAAAATATAACATAACTCCATAGATCCAATTAACAAGACAAGAAGAATGTATTTGAAAGAATTTTGTATTATATTAAAGAATGGGGAACCTAAGAGGAAAACAAGAAAGGTGTCTTCTGGTTCTCTTCAGTGGGATGGGTTCTTGGAAGTCCTCAGTGTTTCAGATCTAACATTTCTCTCTCTTATGGATGTAGAAAAGAAAACATAGAACTCAATGGGAGTTCACAAAGAAAAATGGAAAATGGTGACCAAGATTAGATCCATAGTGATCTAATGCAATGAAGGTGACTAATGAATGGGGAAAACCCTTATAACAAAATATTGGGGTGTTCTAGAACTCAGTGCATGAATAAAATATTATTAATCAAATTCTAGAATCACCCTTTAGGAATATTTTATTATATTTTTTGGAGGGAAAATGGTTTTTGACTTGGGTCAATTCCTTTATTTGTAAATAACAAATAAATAAATGATCTATTTATTATTTAAGGGAAATGAGGGGAATATAATTAAATAAATAATGGTTTATTTAATTATTTATATTTGATTTAGTCAAATTTAACTAAGAATATTATTTAAATAATGATTTAAATAACTTATTCTTAGGAAATAATGAAATAAATAATGATTTATTTAATTGATTTCCTTGTTTTGGGTTAAATATGACCATGCAATATAGACAAATGTGGTGAAAGCAATTTTACTTAGGGTAAAATTGGTCTTACATGGTGTAGTTGGGTTTATCTAATGATAATAGGTTAGATGACCAAAAAAATGGTGTAACAACAGGCTCACATCAGCCTTTTCCATCAGCCTCTAGAGATCATGCTGGTGATAAACCCTCAACTAGTGATTGTAAGGTCCATGGGAAAAAGGGGAAAGTCAAATTACCCTGTAAGTTATGTGAAGGGAATCATCCCATTCACCTCTATCCTTATATGGACAAAGCCTCCAAAGTCTTGGATAACCTTATGACTTCTTAGCCATGACTTCTGGCTGGCTACCAGAAGCTTTTCCCTGATCCTCCGCTAGTTGATCAAGTGACTGATCAGAAGTCATCTTTGGTCAATCCCACTCTCTCTGAAAGTGAACCTCATGCGTTTGTTCCCGACCAACCATTTTTTGAGAAAATGGTTGACCTGATTCCACCTTCAGTGGATTGTTCTTTTCCTGTAGAGAGTGAACTTCATACCACTGTTGTGCTATACAACACCCCCTATTTATTTTAATGAATGGGGAAACTTTAGAAATAAATATGAAATTTATTTTTATCTTTAAAACAAAAAACTTAGGAAATAAAGTCTTCTTTGAGTTTTCCGCTTTATTCCTTAGTGCGCATCGCAAATCGCATAGCTTACAACCTAAAAGACTTGCAATCCTCTAAGTCATGCGGGCTACAAAATGAACTAAGCCCTTTTCGAAGTTATGTTTAAAACTTGTAAATACTTCAATCACCATTATATTTTAATTATCGCATCGCACCTCATTTAAAACGATCAACTTGTAAAGAAATTCAATATAAGTCGCAATTATGCGGACCCGACGAGCCAACAAAGCAATAAATATAAAGCTCAAAAGTCCCATAAAGTGCAGCTACTTGAATTTTTGAATGCGCATTTCACATTTCGTTTAACTTAGCCAAACACAAATTCATTACCTCATAAGATTTGCGACGTGCGATTTGCGCAGATTGCACTTCACAGAAGTTATGGGTAAACATCAAAAGTGCTAAAATTTATATGTTGTGATATGCAAACTAACGACATTTAATTTCTTAAGCATGCGAAATGACTTATGTTGTATCAAACCGAAATTCGAGATCTAAATACTTAAGTTGATTGATAGCTATTTCGTGCAAAGGTGTAATAGATTTTATCTTGAAATGATTATCGATGATTAATATCATATTTGATAGATTCATATTTTTTTTTTCATGTTTGAAATAAATTTTTGATGGATTTGTCTCTCTGTTCCATATATTTCTAATGATTGTTCTGTATACTTGAAATGAGGAAACCGACTAACAGAACTAAGGAAATAGAGATGAACAAGAAAGGCAAAAAGATTGCTCAAACACAGTCTACTGAAGATTCAGACATGTCTCCCTTATTTTCAGACACCACCTGCAACAAGGAATGTTGTAGTTTGTCATGGGAAGCAATATATTAGTTTTTCAAAAATGAAAATCTAATGGTGATAGATAAAGTTTCTTTAGACGAATTATTTGTTTCTTCAGAACCAACTGATTTTGACGTTGCATGTTCATTTTTCCACAAGGTAGCCAGAAGGCCAAAATTTCTCCCTTACACAGATATGGTTACGTGGGAAATTAACCAATTAAACATAAAAGACAGAAATTTTAAAGATTCAAGAAAAAATAATATTGGTTCTTTCAGGGAAGATGATTTAAAAGAAATGTACCACTTACCAGACCCACAAAAAAAACTATAACAAAGCCTTTGTCTAAAGATTTAGAGCAAACAATCTAGATCTAACAAAAGTCATCAAAGAATGGAAGGAAGACTAGGGAAAGCTGAAGCCAGATAAACTCAGTACATACTCAATTTCCCAACTTCCTTACCCTTATTGCTATGCTGTCGGTATGTTGTGTATATTGTTTGGCAAACCTTATACCACTAGGTTTTCAATAGATTGGGTTCCATTGTTTGATGCAATTGTCAATTCCTTAATTATGAATTGGGAAAATATCCCATTTGATAGTTTAGCTAAACACATCATAGAATATAGGAATAAAAGGAATGTTTCATCTACAAAAATACCTACCTTTTATATGTCTGCCTATTTCATGGGCGCGATCTGCTTTCCTTCTAGTTTTCCCACCATGGGATGGAAATGGACTACCAGAGACCCTACCCCAATCCACATATACCACAAAGCCCTTTGGGATTCAGAATTCCATTTGCATTTTTATAAAAAATTTCATGGAGTCATGCTACCTATGCACCAGATGATATATCATAAAAAGGCCCCTAGGGTTTTTGAAGAGGCTAGTGCAAATATTATTTCTGTGGCTAGGTGGTTTGTAGAAGATAATTTTACATATGTCATAGTATTCGGGAGTTATGCTTCTTCCCACGTCCTACCATATTATGTCCCTGATAAGTTTCTTGCAAGAGAGATAACCTACCAGATTGTTAATGGTATTACCAAACAACTGAAAGACGCTAAGAAGGTCGTTTGGCCTAATTTCCCTTTACAGTGTGGTACTTTTGCACTTTTTGATATTGGCCATACCTAAAGAGGCTGTATAATCCAAATGATGTAATTAAAAACAACATCATATCACCTAAACTGAAACCTTTTGTAATGGAAATAGATGGATTTGATGATCTCTTCCAAGGCATGGAAAATTTTTGAGATATAATTAAGTTTGCATCCAATCAACTTAACCAAGATGATTTGGAAGCCTTCCAAATATATATAAATAAGGGACTGGAGAGAGTTCCTCTCAACTTGTTAACTATTGAAGATGCCAAAATACCTACTCCAAGTATCAGGTTAGATAATGAAGCAAAAGACATGTCTGAGGATCAATCAGGTCAATCAGAGCATCAATCTCACAATTCGGATCATTTTGAAAATGAATCCGAATCTAGAAAAGATAGCCCAGAAAAGATAATTGATCAAGTAATCCAAGAGATAGATATGCAGGAGCAAAAATAAAGTAATGGAATAGAGTCAACTTCTCAAGAAGTTCAACACAACCAGACATGCTTGATTAGTCATAAAAGTCACAAATAAAGAATTTGAGTAGTGAATGGGATGAGTTTTGTGAAGCAATAAAAAATCCTAAAGCCAATCCCAATGCTGATCAAGTTACTAGTTTTCAGACACCTGAACATTCCTAGAAGATAGTGGAAACTATTAATCCACTACAAGAAGTTCTAGAGACTCGTGATCAAGAGATCATAACGGCCTACCCTACATAACAAATAGTTTTACTTGTTGAAGAAATTTCTTCACTGGACATATTCTACAGTCCTAGTTATAAGGCTATAGTCAAGAGGAATATAAGGATAAGAACTGATGAAACAGTCTCAAAACTCACAGACGAATCTATTGAAGTTTTGTGGAAGGATTCCTTAGCTGATCCTACTGAACATATAACTAAGTTATCACAATATGCAGGGGCAGATGCTACTACCACTGTTGATAGAGCTACTGAAGTTAGAATGTTTCTAAAGAAAAAGGAAGACAGAATATAAGAACTAGAGAGGCTGTTAGATGAAGAAAAATCCAACTCCAGCGAGAAAATGAAATCAAAGATAGCCCAATTTCAAAAGGATTTTGATAAGCTTAAATTGCAGCATCAAGAAAAAATCACTGAGAAGTAAGCACAACTGGAAGCAACAATGACCCGGTTACAAAGCCAACCATAATTAGAGAAATTTATAAAAGAAGCATTGGATGTAAATGCTAAGTTAAAGCAACAACAGGAAGTATTTTTCCATTAAGATTCTATTATTGACTCTTATTGTGACTCAAATAAAATACTGATCTAGCAAGTAGCTATCCAAAAACTTAAATGTGAGAAGTTTGAGAATAAAATCAATGAACACATTCAATGGAAAGCATCAGACTCAGGAAAGGAAGTTGATCTACCCCAGGTTGATAAGTTTCATAAGGAGATCCTATTCAAATATTGGGAAGCACAAATCAAATAGGTAGAGCAAGCAGCAGCGAAGCCATCAAGATTATCAAAGGAAATTATTGAATCTGTATGTGAACAAGTGGTGAAAGAAGAACTTATCAAAGAGTACACGTATGAAATGTTCTAAGAAGTAAAACTTCTAGAAACACAGTGGAAGAAAAAAACATACACACAAGATGAAGCAATTAAAAAGGTAAATAAGTTTGATCAAGAAAATTATTGGAATTTTATGATCAAACCTTATCATCAGTATTAGATCCTGCAGTCCTTAACAAATTCAACAAGAATATCGCAGCCAGTACTTTCAAATGTAGTATTAAAGGGATAGGTCAAATCGAGGATGTCACAACTAGCTCAGCTCAAGCCTATGATAGATATTTCTCAACTTCGTGACCGAATCCAAAAGGAAGGATATAATTTATAAATCATATTGTTACTTTATTTTCCTAGATTGTAGTTTAAGTTAGTCTTACGAGGATAATTGTTTGAAACCTCCTTTATATTTTTGTAATAATATATTTTAGAACATATTTAGTTTAGTATTTAAACCCCTCTCATGCATTTAGAGAAGGGTCCATAAATTTGTCAAAAACATTTGCAAAGAATGCACTATTGTAAGTTTGTGAATGCTTTGATGAACCAATGGAACACATTTGTTATCTTTTGATAATTAAATCTATTTAACCGATGTTGCACTACTGTACTCTTTAAATTTCTTGAAAGTGAAGAGTAGATCAATTACTGTCAATTTACATGAGTAGAACTTCATACATATGGTACTTTTATTCACTTGTATTAAGTCTTACTTTATAGATTTACAATCATCTTTTTAATGCATTATATATTTAAAACATTATTATAGATGAATGTTACATGCACTTCTGTTCTAATATTTTTCTGTGATTTCTTATTGAATATATAATCATACATATGAATACGATATATTTTTCACAATTATTCTAGTCAAACTACTTTATTAGAATAATCATCTTACATAATTTTCATCTCTTTCAACTGTTAAATGATCTATATTACTAACAGTTGAAGGATCTCTCTTTATATCGCATAAACGAAGAAACACCCTGGGTATACAGTAGAATAAATAGTTTAGATAGATGCATATGATAGATTAAAATCATTCTCCATTTTCATGTTGTATAATCAAAAAATACCCTCAAAATCATCCTTATTGGGAAACTAGTCCCATTATCCCCAGTTAGAGCCACTACACCAAAAATAAAAGGAGCTGCTTTAAGGTCTGGACCAAGTGGTTTTCCCCCATGTTTTGGCAACGAAACTCCGAGGCCTCAACATTCTGGTGCTAGAAGGAGGGCCTTGTGACTGGAAAAAAGATCTAATCAATATAAAGATCAATCTAAGAGCCTCTCTCCCTCTAGATCCCCATAAACTTCCAGAAAATTATCTAGATCCTTATCATTAAAATCTAAAGTTGATCATCCTTATCCTAAGTCTCCTAGTGATACTCAACCCATACTATCTCCTGATTCCCATCAAGCTTCCCCAGAAGTTCAGTATTTGATAGAAAATTTAGACAGAGTATCTATTTCTGTTGAAAATCGTGAATCTTCTCAAATATCGGATATCAATATTTCGTCTTCTTTACAACCTCGAAGAATATTAACTTGATCAGAAATTCAAAAGACAAGAATTCTACCTTTTGAATTTCCATCGATAGTACTCGAAAGATATTAAAGAGGACTCAATGAGAGTCAATCTCCAACGAGATCTTATCCCAATCACCTCCATTACCTCCGCTCACTTCCACAACTTCCATTCCAACAATCAGTATCACTTTGACTAGTTGCAGTACTCAAACTATTATCCCTACAACTAGTCCTAGCACTCAGCCTGCCTCTTCTTCAACTCAAACTCCACCCAACCAACCTATCTAAAATCCAATGGCAGGAAATCAATGGAACAATCTAGGAACCATAAATATGCCCACTCCTCTTCATGCTCTTCCAAAAATTCCTGAAATATGGTTACCTAAATTTAATCCTGATGATGGTCTTTTGACAGAAGAACACATTCACAATTTTATGTTAGTCGTCAATCTAAATGGAGTAGTTGAAGAGGATTGTGTTGTAATATTATTTCCATATACTCTAAAAGGATCCGCAGGATCTTGGTATTTTTCACTACCTGCATGCTCTATAACTACCTGTAATATGTTCGAAGAACAATTTATAGCTAAGTTTGGGGATGACAGGACCACTGCTACGCTCATCAATTATTTGTCAAATCTAAAAGCTAAAACATGTGAGAAGATAAAAGATTTCAATTCAATATTTAATAAATTACTCAATAAAATTCCCGCTACAACAGTTCCTAGTACAGAAGTTCAAATTCAATGGTATATTTCATCTCTTCCATCCAATATAGTTATTTTTGTTGATAGAAAGAAACTGAAAAAACTTGCAGAAAATATGAAAGAATCTCTATCTATAGAGAAACACATAACCACTCTTGAGAAAAATAATTCTCAAGAAGATAAAGAATCAAAGAAGGTATCTTTCAAAGATGATTCTAAAAAGAAGATGTCCAAGACCCTTTTGACGTAGAAGGTCTTCATAAAGTTTTGAATACTATGACAAACGAGATGGAATATATCAAGAAACAAGTCGCTGAAAATGCTAGCTCAAAAAACACCTTCAGAAACTTTAAGAAAGGACAATCCTCTAATACTCAACCTCTAAATATCATATCTAATTCCGAATCTAATCCAGATACAGAGGAAGAAGAAGATAATGAAGAAGAAGAAGTTGAACTAAATGGAATTTGGGATTTCATCCTACCAAATGAAGAACAACATGAAGCTTTGCCTGTGAGAACAAGGAGAAAAAAGACTACTGAAGCAACGCAGCCAAATCAACAACAAAAGATTTCAACTCCTGCTAAAGATAAATCAATAAACAAAAATTATACTTCAAAGGATACATAAACAAGTCCCGTTACTTCAGATACTCGACCTGCATCTAAGACAATGGCAGTCTTAGACACTATTGAGTATAATGTAGTTGAAGATACAAAGAAAACCAGGGCCAAAATTTCAATTCATGAGCTTACTAAATTGAAACAACGACAGAAAATCTTACTTAGAAACATAAATGCAGTTTCTGCTTCAAACCTACCTCCTCTAGTAATAGTACAAGCTACTAATGAAATGGGTAAGCCACCTTCTCCTTCAATGAAAGTAGATGCTACAAACTTGATTATGATAGGTGGTCGATCCATCTCTCATACTCCTCCATTTCTCTTAACCTATGAGATCTATAACAAAAACATCCATAACTGTTTAATAGACTCAGGGGCTTCCTCTAATATAATGCCAAAATTAGTCTGTGCTAAGTTGAACATAACTCCTCAGAGTTCCCCTGTTCATATAGTACAACTTGATAAAACCAGAGTAGAGGTGGTAGGAGAAATAAATTTTGTTTCCATCATATTTTCATCAAAATGAAAAGTTACTCAAATAATTTATATATTGGTGGCTGATATTCCTGAATTTTATGGCTTAGTTTTAAGCCGAGGTTGGTCTGAAAAACTTCATGGTTATTTCGCAACAGACTAGTCGCATATGTGGTTACCATATAATGGAAAGAAAAATCAAATTCAGGTAGACCGGGAAAATTTCATGAAGCATACAGTCACCGATATTGAAGGAGTAAATGAGCCAGTAGCATTCAATAACAACATTTTTGGAAACTACACAGCAGGGTCATTTTTGGGAAATTTCAATGATCAACCATCACCTTTCTTTGATAATGCAGTTGTTTCTCAGATTGAGAATTTTTCCCAGCCAGATAATTCCAAATGCATAAATTTTGTAGATAGAAAAGCAGTTAATTATTTGTTTTGGACTCTTTATTTTGATGGTTCTAAATCTAAATATGGTGCAAGTGTTGGATATATTTTAATAAATCTAGAAGGAGAAAAGACCATGTTAGCCTATAGACTAGAATTCAATTATACAAACAATATAGCTGAATACGAAGAATTAATTCAAGGTTTGCACAAAGCCATTGATCTTAATATCAAATATCTGAAAGTTCTAGGAGATTCTGAAATCATTGTTATACAAGTAAGAGACACCATTAATTGTAATTCTGGACATTTAAAGCATTACCAATCATTAGTCCAAGAATTAACCATTCATTTCTTAGCCTTCAACATTTCTTTTGTACCTAGAATGCAGAATGCAAGTGCAGATCTACTAGCCAATGTAGCATCAAAGTTAATTCCATCCCAAGGGTTTAATCTCGATAGATTTTCTATTGAATTGATTTTTAGACCATATATTCCTGATAATATTACCAATTGGAGAGTATTCAATAATGATTTAGATATAATAGATTTATTAACATTTGAAAGATCTTATGATAGACAAATTTTGGATGAAAATGAACATGACATTGAGATGAAGAAAGAACAAGACGAAAATCCTATTCCTAAATCTATTGTCAAGTTAAAGACCTATATGATTTGAAAGATACGTTTAAAAGAGTTACTAACTAAAAAACGCAAAGCTCTACCTTAAGATTTAAGTTAGTAAATCTAGGAGTTGATGAAAAACCTCAAAATGTCAATCTAGGTCTTGGTCTATCTTCTGAAGAAATATTATCATTTATCAGATTGTTTAGAATGTACAAAACTGTCTTTGCATGGGATTACATTGATCTTAAAACATATGACACTTCTGTGATTCAACACGCAATTCCTATGATATCAGAAAAAAAACCTATACAACAAAAATTGAGGAAGATTCATCCAAATCTAGAAAATCAAATCAAAACAGAACTGAACAAACTCCTCAAAGTAAAAATCACCTTTCGAGTCAGGAATTCTAAATGGGTATCAAATTTGTGTCAGGAAGAATAATGGCGATATTAGAATTTGCATTTATTTTAGGAATTTAAACAAAGCTTGTCAAAAGAACAAATTTCCATTACCAACCATGGAACAAGTATTGTAGACAGTAGCTGGTTCTGAACTTATGTCCTTTCTAGATGGATTCTCGGGATATAACCAAATTCTCGTACATCCATATGACATATTGAAAACTACGTTCAGGACTAAGTGGGGAACTTACGCCTATCAAAAGATGTCATTTGGATTAATTAATGTAGGCCCCACTTTTCAGAGAGTTATGGACACAACTTTTAGGGGACTCATAAATAAAACAATGGTTATTTATTTAGATGACATTACAGTATTTTCTAAACAAGTAAAAAATCATGTGAATGACCTAAAACAAGTCTTCGAGTGATGTAAAAGGTATGGCATCTCATTGAATCCAAAGTAATCATTTTTTTCATTAGATGAAGGAAATTTTTTAGGATTCATTGTGTTAAAAAGAGGTATCTATATTGATCCTAAAAGAATTGAAGAGATTAAAAGAATTCCTTTCCCTTATAACAAGAAAGATATGCAGTTGTTTCTTGGGAAAATTAATTTTGTTAAAAGGTTTGTCCCTAACTTTTCACAAATATTTTTTCCATTGCAAAACATGATTAAGAAAAATTATGTCTTTAAATCGGGACACAATGAAAGAGAAGCATTTGATTTGATTAAACAATCAATTATCAATGCTCCATTCCTGACTACCCCCAATTTTCTTAATCCTTTTACTTTATACATGTTTTCATCAGATACATCATACATTGTTGTTTTAACACAGCTTAATGACCAAAAAATTGAAGCACCAATATCATTTTTCAGTTCCAATTTACAAGGTGCAGGACTAAATTACACATCTATCAGAAAAAAATCATTTTAGGCCATTTCTCCTAAAAACTCACACCAAAATCATAGTTCCATTCTTTGCAGTGAGACAACTCTTGATGCAAAGAGAATTAGGAGATAAAAGGGCTAACTAGATTACCTCTTTACAAGAATATGATGTAGAAATTAAACCCTTTGAAATTGTTAGAGGTCAAGGTTTTTGCAGAATGCTTACAGGAGCATCCCATCGGAAGAAGAACCAGGTAACACTGTGCAGATATCAAAGGTAAGCCCCAACGATGCACAATATCGATACACTGATCTTATATTCTATTTGAAGAATGGATATGCTCCGAATCAACTCAGTTACAAAACAAAACGATCTTTAAGATTAAAGGCCAAGAAATATGAATTAATCAATGATTTATTGTTTAGGAGAAATTTTGATTTTGTACTACTAGGATGCTTATAAAAATCTGAAGCAGAGAAAGTCTTGTAGGAATTCCATGATGGACCTGCTGGAGGACATTTTGGAGGAAATACCACAACACAAAAAAGCCCACATGCAGGTTACTATTGGCCTAAAATTTTCAAATATGCTCATGAATATGCAAGAAAATGCAAAGTGTGTCAAAGTGCATATGGAAGACAAAGGAAGCTAGCCTTCCCATTACAGCCAGTCAATATTAAACAACCATTTTAACAATGGGGATTAGACATAATCGGTGAAAGCATTCCTAACTATTCCAAACAACATAGATATATTCTCACAAATACAGATTAATTTACTAAATGGGTGGAAGCAATTCCATTAAAGGTAGCCAACTCTAAGAATATCATTGATTTCATCGACCAAAATATCATAACTAGGTTTGACTTACCTACTGCTTTAATGTTTGATAATGCATCTTACTTCTTAGGAACTGCTATGATGGAATTTACAATTAAAAAAGGTTTTAAATTAAGTATTTTGTGAATTATTATCCGCAATGAAATGGTTTAGCAAAATCTACAAACAATAACTTGATTAGAATAATCAAAATAATTGTTGATCAAAACCAACAAAATTGGCACAATTCATTAATCTTTTCTCTTTGGGCTAATCAAATAACTCAGAAAAGCTTCTACTGGCACTTCTCCATTTAATATTGTTTATGGAAAAGAAGTTGTACTTCCTACCAATGTAGTTATTCCCTCTCTTTCCTTAGTACAATTTATAGATGAATATTCGTCTTCTTCTTTACAACATAGACAATGTCAAATTATTAAGTTAGATGAAGAAAGAGAAAAAGTTAAACATACTCATGCACATCATCAACAGATAGTAAAAGCCTCATTTGATTCAACTTCTATTACTCCAAAAAAATTTCAAATTGGTGATATGGTATTAAATGGGACAAAGCGCACGAGGAAAAAGGTAAACACACGAAGTTTCAAAAACTCTGGCTAGGCCCATTTCAAATAATTGAAGAAATAGGCCCATAAACATCCTTATTGCAAGATCTATCAGACAACAAAGATTCTTTGCATGTTAATGGGAAAATTTTGAAAAAATACTTTTCATAGAAGGTAACCCCTTCTATTCCTTGTATATTAGTGTCCTTTTATTTTCCTTAGAAAAATAAAAGTTGCTTAGTATAAATTTTTGGCTTTTCAAAATAAAATCATAGATGATCCTTTTTTATTTATCGCTTTAAAAATAAGAAGTGTTTGGAAACAATCGAAATATTTGAAAGACAAATAGATTTTATTTTCACTGAAAGATACAATTTCACTGGAATTATTTGTTCTCTGATGAAATCTCATCCTTATATAGCATGATTATTCTGTTATCAGTCAAGAAAATAATATTTAACATAGTAAAGAATATTTTACAGAAAAGCAATCTAAAACTCAACATTATCATCCAGAATCCTCAAAAGGACCAATGATTCACCCCATCTGGGAAAACTTATTAATTTTTGAAAGAAATTCAAAAAAAGATTATAACAACAAAAACTTAAAAGATAAAAAGTCTCATCATGATCTTGTTTACCATGTTCATATGGAAATAGTTGAACTGAAATTGCCAATATTTCCTACCAAAACAGGGTAATGACTTGAGATTATATCAAGAGGACAAGGGGTCTCATCAAGAGCCAGCTTGATCAGTTTAATTACAACTAGTGAATGGCATTGCCATCATTTGGTTACCAAGCCAAGAAAATAGCTTTTAAGTAAATGAAAATATGATACAAAAGAGAAAATTTCATAAATTAGAATTTATTTTTGGAAATTGTAAGAAACAATGGATAGGACAGTGAATCATTGCTGTGCAAAAGGTAACCCTGCCAAAAGCTTAAATTGCCTATTGGAACAGAGGCTCTACCTGTGATAAAAGAGTAAATATTTATAAAGCTGATATGTAAGAGCCACCTGCTTTATCTATTTTAAATGAGTAAAGACTGATATAGATTTTCATACTTATATCTTTAAAATAGGGATTCTTATGAATTATAATCAAAAGAAATTTCATTGCTTAGTAAGATATTATTTATTTGAAATTCATTCATGCAACTATTTTTATTTCAAAAAATTAGTCCGAGATAGCTGGTTCTCCCAAGTGAATCACCAATTGTTGTGCTATACAACAACCCCCATTTATTTTAATGAATGGAGACCCTTTAGAAATAAATAGGAAATTTATTTTTATCTTTAAAAAAAAAACTTAGGAAATAAAGTCTTCTTTGAGTTTTCCACTTTATTTCTTAGTGCACATCGAAAACTGCATAGCTTACAACCTAAAAGACGTGCAATCATCTAAGTCATGCCGGTTGCGAAATGCGCTAAGCCTTTTTCGAAGTTATGTTTAAAACTTGTAAATACTTCAATCATCGTTATTTTTTAATTATCTCATCACAACTCATTTAAAACAGTCAAATTGTAAAGCAATTCGACATAAGTTGCGATTACGTGGATCTAATGAGCCAACAAAGCAATAAATATAAAGCTCAAATGTCCTATAAAGTGGTGCTGCTTGAATTTTTGAATGCGCATTTCACATTTCGCATAACTTAACCAAACACAAATTCATTACTGCATAATATTTGCGATGTGCAATTTGCGCAGATCGTACTTCGCAGAAGTTATGGGTAAAAATCAAAAGTGGTAAAAGTTATATGTTTCGATATGCAAAATAAATTCATTTAATTACTCAAGAATGTGAAATGACTTATGTCATATCAAACCAAAATTTGAGATCAAATGGCTTAAGTTGATTGATAGCTATTTCCTATGAAGGTGTAAGAGATTTGATCTTGAAATGATTATCGATGATTAATATCATATTTGATAGATTCATATATATTTTTTCATGTTTGAAATAAATTAACGATGGATTTGTCTCTCTGTTCCATATATTTCTAATGAGTGTTCTGTATACTTGAAATCAAGAAACCAACTAACAAAACAAAGAAAACAGAGACAAACAAGAAAGGAAAAAAGATTGCTCAAACACCATCTACTGAAGGTTCAGACACGTCTTCCTTATTTTCAGACATCACCTGCAACAAGGAATGTGGTAGTTTTTCATGGGAAGCAATGTATCAGTTTTTCGAAAATGAAAAGCTAATGGTGATGGATAAATTTTCTTTAGCTAAATTATCTGTTTATTTAGAACCAACTGATTTTGATGTTGCATGTTCATTTGTCCACAAGGTAGCCACAAGGCCAAAAGTTCTCCCTTACACATATATGGTTAAGTGGGAAATTAACCACTTAAACATAAAAGACAAAACTTTTAAAGATTCAAGAAACAAGAATATTGGTTCTTTCAGGGCAGAAGATTTAAAAGCAATGTACCACTTACAAAACCCACAAAAAAACTATGAAAAATCCTTTGTGCAAGGCTTTAGAGAAAACAATCCAGATCTAACAAATGTCATCAAAGAATGGAAGGAAGACCAGGGAAATATAAAGCGAGATAAAATTGGTACGTACTCAATTTCCCAACTTCCTTACCCTTATTTCTATGCTACCGGTATGTTGTGTAGATTGTTTGCCAAACTTGATACCACTATGTTTTCAATAGATTGGGTTCCATTGATTGATTCAATCATCAATTCCTTAATTCTGAATTGGGAAAATATCTTGTCTGACAGTTTAGCCAAACACATCATAGAATATAGGAATAAAAGGAATGTTTCATCTAAATAAACACCTCCCTTTTATATGTCTTCCTTTGTCATGAACACGATCTGCTTTTCTTCTAGTTTTCCTACCATGGGATGGAAATGGACTACCCAATACCCTACCCCAATCCACATCTACCATAGAGCCCTTTGGGATTCAAACTTGCATCTGCATTTTTATAAAATTTGTCATGGATTCATGTTGCCTATGCACCAAATGATATATCATAAAAAGGCCCCTAGGGTTTCTGAAGAGGCTAGTGTAGATATTATTTTTGTGGCTAGGTGGTTTGCAAAGGAGATTTTTACATATGTCAGAGTATTCAGGAGTTATGATTCTCCCCACATCCTACCATATTATGTCCCTGATAATTTTATTGCAAGAGAGATAGCCTACCATCTTGTTAATGGTATTACCAAAAAACTGAAAGATGCTAAGAAGGCCATTTGGCCTAATTTCCCTTTACAGTGTGGTACTTTTTCACTTTTTGATATTGGCCATACCTATAAGGAGGTTTCAAATATTAATCTATTTAATTTGGAAGTAATTCCAAAGAGGCTATATGATCCAAATGATGTAATTAAAAATTACATCACAGAGCTTAAAATGAAGCCTTTTGTAAAGGAAATAGATGGATTTGATGATCTCTTCCAAGGCAAGGAAATTTTTTGAGATATAATTAAGTTTGCATCCAGTCAACTTAACCAAGATGATTTGGAAGCCTTCCAAATATATAGAAAAAAGCGACTAGAGAGAGTTCCTCTCAACTTGTTAACTATTGAATATGTCAACAGACCTACTCCAAGTATCATGTTAGATAATGAAGAAAAATACATGTCTGAGAATCAATCGGGTCAATCAAAGCATCAATTTCACAATTCGGATAATCTAGAAAATGAATCCAAATTGAGAAAGGATAGCCCAGAAAAGATAATTTATCAGGTAATCCAAGAGATAGAGATTCAGGAGTAAAAAGAAAGTAATGGAACAGAGTCAACTTCTCAAGAAGTTCAACACAATCATGACACAATTGATCAGTCAGAAAAGTCACAAACAAAGAATTTGAGTAGTGAATGGGATGGGTTTTCTGAAGCAATAAAAACTCATAAATCCAATCCAAATGATGATCAAGTTACTATTTTTCAGACACCAAAACATTCCCAGAAGATAGTGAGAACTGTTAATCCACTACAACAAGTTCCAGAGACTCATGATCGAGAAATCATACCGTCCTACCCTACATAACAAATATTTTTATAGGTTGAAGAAATTCCTTCACTAGACATCTTCTATAGTCCTAGTTATAAGGCTGTAGCCAAGAGGAATAAAAGGAGAAGAACTGATGAAATAGTCTCAAAACTCACAGATGAATCTGTTGACGTTTTGTAGAAGGATTCCTTAGCCGATCCTACTGAACATCTAACTAAATTATCACAGCATGTAGGGGCATATGATACTGCCACTATTGATAAAGCTACTGAGTTTAGAATGTTTCTAAAGAAAAAGGAAGAAAAAATACCAGAACTAGATGGGTTGTTAGATGAAGAAAAATCCAACTCCAGTGAGCAAATGAAATCAAAGATAGCCCAATTTCAAAAAGGATTGTGATAAGCTTAAATTGCAGCATCAAGTAGAAATCACTAAGAATCAAGCACAACTGGAAGCAGCAATGACCTGATTACAAAGCCAACCGTAATTAGAGCAATTTATAATAGAAGCATTAGATGTAAATGCTAAGTTAAAGCAACAACATGAAGTATTTTTCCATCAAGCTTCTATTATTGACTCTTATTGTGACTCAAATAAAATACTAATCCAACAAGTAGCTATCCAAAAAATTTAATGTGAGAAGCTTGAGAGGAAAATCAATGAACACATTCAATGGCAAGCATCAGACTCAGGAAAGGAAGCTGATCTACCCCAGGTAGATAAGTTTCATAAGGAGATCCTATTCAAATATTGGGAAGCACAATCAAACAGGAAGAGAAAGCGGCAGCGAAGACATCAAGATTATCAAAGGAAATTATTGAATCTGTATGTGAACAACTAGTGAAAGCAGAACTTATCAAAGAGTACATGTTTGAAGTGTTCTCAGAAGTAAAACAGCTAGAAACATAGTGGAAGAAAAAAAAGACACAGAGGATGAAGTAATTTAAAAGGTAAATAATTTTTATTAAGAAAATTATTGGAATTTTCTGATCAAACTTTATTATCAGTATCAGATCCTACAGTCCTTAACATACTCAACAAGAAGATCACAACGAGTAATTTCAAACACAATATTCAAGGGATAGATCAGATCAAGGATATCGCAACCATCTCAGCTCAAGCCTATGATATATATTTGTCAACATCATGACCGAATCCAAAAAGATGGACGAAATTCATAAATCATATTGTTACTTTATTTTCCTAGATTTTAGTTTAAGTTAGTCTTACGAGGATGGTTGCTTGAAACCTCCTCTATATTTTTGTAATAATCTATTTTAGAACATTGTTAGTTTAGTATTTAAACCCCTCTCATGCATTTAGAGAAGGGTCCATAAATTTGTCAAAAACATTTGCAAAGAATGAACTATTGTAAGTTTGTAAATGATTTGATGAATTAATGGAAAACATCTTTTATCTTTTAAAAATTAAAGTTGTTTAACTGATGTTGCACTACTGTATTCTTTAAATTTCTTGAAAGTGAAGAGGAGCAGATCAATTACTGTCAGTTTACATGAGTAGAACTTTGTACATATGGTAATTTTATTCACTTGTATTAAGAATTAATCTATATATTGACAGTCATCTTTTTATTGCATTATATATTTGAAACGTTATTATAGATTAATGTTACATGCACTTCTGTTCTAATATTTGTTTATGATTTCTTATTGAATATATAATCATACATATGAATGCGATATAGTTTTCAAAATTCTTCTAGTCAAACTACTTGGTTAGAAGAATCATCTGACATAATTTTCATCTCTTTCAACTGTTAAATGATATATATTACTAACAGTTGAAGGATATCTCTTTAGACCACATAAAGGAAGAAACACCCTGGGTATATAGTAGAATAAATAGTTTAGATATATGCATATGATAGATTAAAATCATTCTCCATTTTCATGTTGTATAATCAAAACACACCCTCAAAATCATCCTTATTGGGAAACTGGTCCCATTATCCCTAGTCGGAGCCACTACACCAAACGGAAAAGGAGTTGTTTTAAGGTCTGGACCGGGTGGTTTTCCCCCATGTTTTAGTAGCAGAATTCTGAGGCCTCAACAACCACTCAGGTTCATTTCGTTTCTTTAGATTCCCATGAAATGGATGAAAACCCTCCCATTTCCATGTTACAGGAGGGTGATCCTCCCATTCCTGTAACACAAGGGGGAAGTTCTCTCATTCCCATGACACCCCCTCCAAGTAGTCTGGTTGCTTCCTTTGATTGGAGTCGATTGGCATGATACCATCTTCCTTCTTACATGCCATTTGAGATCACAATACAAGCCTATAATGTGTCCATATCTAGCATAACAATAGATGAAGGTTCATATGTTAGTATTTTGTCCTCAAATACTTGGCAAGCTTTAGGTTCTCTGTAGCTTGTGCTTGTTACACATAATATGTTGGTGTTTAACAGAGGAACTATTCAATAGTTAGGGATAATTCCTAAGTTGCCTATTACTTTGGGAGGAAGGAATGGCTATATAGATGTGATGGTTGTCCAATTCCCTTTGGACTTTGACTTACTCCTTGGGTGTGACTATACTTATGTCATGGGAGCTCTTGTCTCTCATCTCTTTCGAATGATGTGTTTCCTGCATGAAGGAAGAATTGTGACCATTGGTCAACTTTATTAATTGGTCCTAACTTGAATCCTAATCAACCATCGCCCCTTAATGTTCCTTACATTCCAGTGGTATCTTCCCCACCACAGGTTTATTATGTAGCAACCTATTCCATGCCCATGTCTACTGATGCTCCATTTAGTGATACAATGCATCATGTACTAGGGGCATTGGACCTTGATTTATAGAGTGTTTTTCTCCCATCTGATGATAACCTCTTGGAAGACATGACCTCTTATAGGTCGTGATAAGGTCCTCAAAGGAAAGTTCCTTGTCTTGTGTCAAGCTCCTTAAAAAATGAAACAAGCTCTTCGGAGCAAATTTATTTTTCTTGTGTCAAGCTCCTTAAAAAATGAAACAAGGTGTCAGAGTAGAATTTACTTGTCTTGTGTCAAGTTCCTTAAAAAATGAAATAATATCTTCGAAGCATAGTTCCTTTTCTTGTGTCAAGGTCATTAAAAAATGAAAGAAGGTGTCATGAGCATAGTTATTTTACTATGTCAAGCTCTTTAAAAAATGAAACAAATCCCCTTATACTTCGAGTCTTTGATTTGATCTTGTAATTCCCTAGTAGATTCTTTCACTTGATCTCATAAATGAACCTTCATTCCATCCACCTATTAGTAATCAATAGTCTACTTAGGTGAATGAGATGAAGCTTAGGGGGCATGTACCTCGAATTGCATCATTACGTTGGGGGCATGCAAACTTATTCCAAGTATAGTTTGTCTTTGTTTCAATATTGTGTAAAAATGAAACCCATTTCAAGCATATTTTCTCATGTTTCAACCTTGTGTAAAAAAAATGAAACCATCCCCATTTTACCTCTCGCTATTTCCATTTTATCAGCCCGTTTTTTTCCAGATGAGCCATGGTTTTCTCATTCCATCGTCACCATTTGCTTGGCCAATCATATGGTCTCACTTGGTTTTTTTACTCGTGCCTGGGGAACCACTGCGATGAGTGGTCTTGATAGCTAACCTCTTGACCTTTAATTGTTTTGAGTAGTTCCATCATCACTGGAACTAGTTGCTACCTTTTATACCACACATTCCTCCAGGAGGAGTCAACTTTAATCTCTTTTCTGGCTCTCGAAACATGAAAATATTGTCGATAACTTGTCCTTTTGATCTCGTTAAATTAAATGAATTGACGCCATCTCAATATAAGTTTACCCCTTTTTCGGGCTGAAATTTAATATTTACAAAAAGGAATACCTTGATCGAACATGGTCAAGAGGTTCTCTCATATATTGTTCTCCACCTTTTCGGATTCGAGGGACGATTTACAAAAAGGGACCTCATGGAGTTTTATTTTTATGTCTCTTTTTCAAACTCCCTAAACATGAAAAAGACACCAAGTTACTCTTTCGTTGGACTTGTAAAAATTAAACGACGAAAGCCTTGTCACCATGACAATATTGAGTTACTACTTCTTTGGCTCGTTAAAATTACTAGGATGGATTGATTCAAAGAATGAACACACTAAGCATATGCTATCATCTTCAAGCTTACTAAAAAAAATAGGTAATCGTTAGCAATAACGGGGGAAAATTGAAAGTGAAACTTCCCATGTGTTTTGAGGTAGCATGTCACTCTTGAACATAACACTCTTCTACATTTCATGTCGGGTTGGGTATATCCTTCATTCGTCACTTTCCTTCATGGGTTTGGGAAATCGATTTTCCTCTCATTCGATTATTATCTACCGCACTCTGGATTCGTGTCGTCGATATGTTCAAGATAAGTCATCTGTAAAAGTCAAACATCCTCTGTTTATTTGACCCTCTTTGCAAGAATCCTGAATAACTCCTATCATCTTGATAAATCCTTTGTTTCATGTCGATGATGTGGAACTCATTATGGCCCTCCTTCGACATATCAATTCCTGTCGACTTTATATCATTATCCGGGAAGATGATTTAGGAACTCTTTTTCAGTACCTTGGAGCTTGCATGCCTCAATAGAAATTTCTTCGCGTTCAATGACAGGTTCATATCCCTAACCTTTAGTCAGGTGATTTTGCAAGTGTTTGACTTAAACTCATTCATTCACACTTGTATATTTTTTTGTCGTACCTTGAGAGCCATCGTCATTATTGGTGGTTTCTCTCGTGCCTATTAAATTTTTACATTATTGAACAATAATGAGGTGGTTTCTACCATGTTTGAAATCAGCACATCTATTCACATGGTTAGATTCGTACAATGGGTGGATCGAGATAGAGATGAAGACCCTCGATGAAATCTGTTATTATCTAGAATACATGGAATTATTGAGTATTCATGATTTCACACATGATCCTTTCTATACGTATGGTTGCGACCATACCATGGATCCATGATCTATTTCAGACGGATGGCAGTGACCATGCCATGGGTTCATGTGTTATTTGATGCCTATTCAGAGATATGTTATTAGGAATGTTTATATCAGAGATGTCACAAATTGTATTGTGTTTGATTTTGTAGGTCTCCTGGTTGTATTTCGAGTCCTTGCCTTGGTTCATAAAGCATTTCACCCATCACTCCCTGTTCTGCCTTCATGCTTTAGGGGGCATATATTACACAGTAATTTTTCACCCCGTTCACTTCCTGTCCATGATCCTGAGGCACCCTAACATGAAAAATGTGTAGTATATCCACTATGGAGAATACATCAAGATATCCCTTGAAGACCAAAAAAAATATGCCTTGAATATTTTCTGAAGAAGCTTAGCTTAAAACCTAAATTTTTGGGCCATCGCACTTTTCTAGTTTCTTGTCCGTGCTAATGGCATGTTGCAACACTTTGACCTAGCGCTTCCAGTGCAATTTTTGATAGGAAAAACGTGCTGAACCTATTCTAACAGTGTTTCCTCAAATGGAGAAGAAGCTTCGTGCGCTAGAAGCTTCTAGAACAGTGAGTTGGATATGGTTCGATGAAGATATGCTCGATCTCTCTCATTTGGAGCTCTTGATATTATCATTAGGGGATTTTCCCTTGAGAAGTGGGCCTTCCTCCTTCTTTTAGGGATCCCTAACTCCCTCTCCCTTCCTATAAATTGAATCTCATACTTCCAATACTAGTGGGTCTTGCTTGATCATTGATCCTTTGCATCCCTATACTGTGATTATGCCCAAATTTCCACTTGGGAGAAGGATTGCTTGAGGGGCCTCAGTTTTGACTTGGACATCACCAAAGGGAGATCTCAACATCAAGGCCACAATTGCATGTTTCCTTTTTTCTAGAATTAATAATACATCTGATGTTTCAATTTCTACATTTGTCTAGATATCTATGCAAGTATCCTAATACTTCTTGATCTGTTAGGTAGTTTTTATTTTATGTATGATATGTATCTTGTCACGTTTCTTGTTTTTTCCTCTTGATTTCTTATAGGTATTCAAATGCCACAAGTAGCGAGGAGTGAGTCTGAAGCATCGTAGAATCAAGGTCTTCACCAAAGGACTGGATGATAACATCAGGAAGAGGTAGGTTCTTCTTCTTCTTCTTCCATTTTGAATACAAACTAGGAAAGGGTTCATTATTTGGTCTCATGTGTTGTTATACCCACTCTAGGGCTAGAGAGATCGCCTCTTTCCATAGAGGGGATTGTCTTCACAACACTAATTTTCTGAATGCCTCCAATTTTAACCAATTGGGATTGAATTTAAAAGGGTATATACTTCTCGTGATAGCCCCATCCCATGTGTGCTATAGTACTGTAGTTAAACCAATGAAGGTATTATTCACAGACAAATTGATGAGAAATCTGTCCAATTTCTTAGAGATCCCATCAACATCTAATCAACTGTTTCGTCAAGTAGGGCCGAGTGGAGAAGGAAAAATATCGACCAATGCCATTTCCTCCATTAGATCCTTTAAAAGGGAGTAAAAGGATATTCAATGGCCTTAGATCCCCAAATTTCTTCTTTTCCCACAGTAAAATTCAAATCCCCTGCTACAATAAGATAACTCAACTCCAATACATCAATCCCTAATAATTTCTCCCAGATATTTCTACAGCCTCTGTTTGGAGTGTAAGCATTGATGATGCGTATCCAATGTAAAATAACCACCATATGATCTGAGAGGATGATCCATGCACACATAGTAAATGCTTTCATCTTAAAAAATATGGGATTTCGTAAAATCCCCAACTCACCAAATAGTCTGGCTGCGCTCGTGGCGCATACATGTCACTTCGGGCATATATTCAAAATAATTTCCCAGGTTTTCTCCCTCGGAAAAATCATTTCTTGAATTAACATCATGTCTCGATGATGGATTCCAAGAAATCCCCGGATAGAGCGAATTTTATGGGCCGCCCCCAGGCCACAAAAATTCATGGAGATGAAAATCATGGTGGAACTTTCTTAACATTTTGTTCCTCTCTAAGAGCCCGAGTCCAATAAAATTCACAAACATAAACTTGACTAGAAATGAAAGCATGATCAATGTCAAAAAGTGAAATTTCATGTTCATTGGCCTCCCCGGGAGAAAGGTCTATAGGTTGATAGGCCGAGACCTTCTTAAAATTCTGAGGTTTTTTCCTCCAATGAGGGACTTTTTTTGTCAGAAATGATGCTTCCCTGGAATTTCGAAAGAAATATTGTTTAACGATGAGTGGGTCTATAGACTCCGAAGAAGTGATAAAAACCTCTAGTTCCTTATCTGCGGAGAGAGCATAGGACATGATAACAAGGACCAACTAGACCTGAATTTTGGAATGTGTAGAGGGAAAAACTAGGGAAAGAACAACCAAAGAGCAATGAGAATCCAAGTTGGATCCAGATGCCCTGTTAGAAACATTAGGAATGTGAAGTGGAAGAGTGAAAATATCACCCCAGACCACATCGAACAATGAAGAAAAAAAAGTTCAACATGAGCACACTCCTCCCTTTCCACCGAAAGCCCAACATCATGAATTAAAAAGGAGGTAAGAGGAAAGGGTTGTGAGTGAACTTGTAGGGAAATACGAGAAGATGGAACAGTAGCATGCATTGAAGGTTCATCAGAGGATACCTCTGTAGACAAATGTATATACTCTATGTAGTATTCACAAATACAATTTAAACAATGAAAAATAACACATCGTATTTTGTAGTTTGCACTTGAAGAGATTTGATCCCTCTCCACTTATGTTAAATACTACGTAAGATTAATCTATGTTGATATAAATATAGGTAAGATAATCATAAGAGCTCAACTGCTCCTTGAATGTGGTTGAGCTTACCTTGCGTAAATGTGATTGACCTTTTGTGACCACAAATTCTCATCTAGGATTAAATTGTAGTGCACATTGCTTAATAAAGTCATTTGTCATCTGTTTAGTATTTCTAAGTGCAAAACTTCAACTTTGCTGTGTACGCACAAATTTGGGAGTGATTATTATCATATGATCATCAATTTATTTATCTATAGAGTTTTATAAATTAAATGGGAAATAAAAGTACATAGACGCTCATTAATAGTGTGTGTGTGTGTGTGTGTATATATATATATATATATATATATATATAATTAACAATAAATCATAAGAGTTAAATTAATATGGGTGGATATATAACTATTGTTTAACATAAATTTTAACACTTTCAGTTAAGTACTTCTAAAACTATTTCATTGATATTTTGTGGAGATTAAATCTCTATCATGTATTTAATAATTATTGATAACTTTATTGATAATTCTAGCTCCAAGATAAATTAAATGACTGGTAAACGAAAAAAAAGCACAAATCCATCAAAACACTTATTTAATGATATATCTCACATGCTGATATTAAAAAATATCATAAAAATGAATTAATTTACAACTTTATGATTATTAAAAAATTAATATATAAACTGAATACATATCCATTTAAAAAAACATGATTCTTAATCATGTACATTCTCCTCTATGTTTATTATAAATATTTTTAATATACAAATAAACTTTATTACAATATTAAAGACCAATACCTTAATTTATCAATATCACATACTCCTTTTAAAATTAACACAAAAAATAGCTAAATCTTTCTTTACACATTTTTAATTTTCTATATGATTTAATGACAAAACAAGTTATGTAAGCACAAAATATATAATAGATTAATTGGTCTTTTCATATACAAATATGTAGCTTGTCTTTAATTCTGTTTCTTTTTCTCCTTTCTAATCATTTTTCTAATTAATTTTTTGGATTGGATGGTGTGAATTGGATGATGCCGGTATATTCTCATCATCGCCACTCCATCAATGAATGGAATTAAAATTCATAACTTCCTTGCATATCTAAATCACATTTTTAAACCATACTTAGATTATTTTTTTACAAAACATGATTAAAATTTTACTGTGCCTATTGTTGATAACCACGTATGCTAATTAGTTAGAAATGAAATTAAAAAAAAAAAAAACTTATAAAATATGCATTGCAACGTGGATTAATTTTGAAACTTATAATTGTTCATATTATCAAAAGTATACCACTTAAGCAAGTGTGCATTTAAAAACTTTTCCTCCACTCCATTACCCTAGTGGTTGCATATGCATGCCATTCAAATGTATGCCCGCTCATACGTTACTATAAAGAACAAAATATTATTTTATTAAATTATTCTTGCTGTTGAATTTTTATTACTTAAAAAAAATTTGTTGTTGCTCGTTATTCAAGTCTCCATGCTACTCATTTCAACTTACTTCCTTAATGTATCCATCTAAACAATTAAATCTAGAATGATTAATGGGGTTGACATGATGTTTGATAATAAAAAATAATTAGAGTTTCATATTATTTAAACAATATAATGAATAAATAATAAATGGTGGGTTTAAATTATAATATAGTTTTAGGTTTCATAATGTAATGTAAAAACAAAATTGTGACTATCATGTGATAATATATCACTTAACTAATGCAATCATACTTCTTGTTGTATTCAACATTTGTGTTAACTTTTGATTTATTGAAAGCTCTCATTAATAATAAGATTTCATTATCACACAATTGCGCGAATTGCAATATAGGGATAATCCATAATATTAAATTATAATAAAATTATTTTAATACAATAATAAATTTTAAGATTAAATTATAATAATTATTTTAATATAATTGTATTATTAAATTGTAAGATTAAATTATAATAATTATTTTAATACAATTATATTATTAAATTATTGTAAGGTTTATGGAGTAATGGTCTCCTATGCATGCCATTCAAATGTATGCCCACTCACAATTAACTATAAAGAACAAAATATTATTTTATTAAATTTAACTATAAAGAAGAAAATATTATTTTATTAAATTATTCTTGCTTCTCTAGATTTATTTTTTATTAATTAAAAAAAATGTTGTTTCCTTGGTATTCAATTGTCCATGCTAACCATTTGGACTTCCTTAATGTTGACTTACTTTACTTAATATGATTTTTCATATTATTTAAACAATATAATGAATAACTAATAAATTGTAGGTTTAAATTATAATATAGTTTTAGTTTCATAAATTAGTTGTAAAAAAATTGTGACTATCATGTGATCATATATCACTTAACTAATGCAATTATACTTCTTGATTTATTCAACATGTGTATTAAAGTTTTGTGTATTGAAATATTTGTTTAATAATGAGGTTTCATTAACACATAATTGCTATATAAGGAATAAAACTTAAAGTTAAATTTTAATGAAATTATTTTAATACAATAATAGATTATAAGATTAAATTATAATAATTATTTTAATACAATTATATTATACTATTAAATTATTAAATTATTATTATTATTATATAAAATCAAATAATAATAATAAATTATTATAAATTTAGAATCTATTTTAATAATATTTTAATCTTGTAAGCATTAAAAAAATTTCGAGATGAGTAAATTGTATTTTAACATAATTCATAATTAATATACATTAATTAGTTAATTAATTAATTAAAATATTAATAAATTGGAGCATTAAACATTATTAATTAAAATATTAATTAATAACATTAATTAAAACATTTTACAATATGCAATTAAAACTTTCATATAAAAAAAGTTTAATAGCATTAAAGATTAATTCAAAAATCTCAAAAAAAATTTATTAATATTAATTAATAATAAAATGAAATAATTATTATATTTTCATTATTACATTGACATATTAATTAAATTATTAATACATAATTATTATACTTAGCTACATTATTCAAATATATCTAAACATGAATATATTAATATATGGTTAATAATAATAATAATAATAATAATAATAATAAGTTGGAATGGTACCTAAATATTTTTAACTTTAAAATATTAATTAAAACTTTTGACAATATATTAATTAAAATATTTATTTAAAAATGTTTAATAACATTAATTTAAACATGTTTAAAGAAATGAACTAATAAAACATTAATTAATTAAATTATTAAAACAATAACTAACATTAATATTAATTAGTTAAAACATTAATATTAATTAATTTTGACTTTAATTAATTAATTTTTAACATTATATTAAACATAAACATTCATAACATTCATAAAAACATTAAAATGTTTAAGAACATTAATTAAAACATTTGGTAATATATTAATTAAAACATTTATATAAAAATGTTCAATTACAATAAAAATTAATTTTTCAATTTTTCAATTAATATTTTCATATTAATTAATAGTAATATTAAGTTAATTAATTAATCTATTTAATAACATTAATTAAAATACTTGATAATATATTAATTAAAATATTTATATAAAAGTGAGCAAGGTGAGTGACCCTGAAACCTCATAAGGGGTGGTTAAACATTGACACAATTATTGGGTATAATATTAAGGTTTATATTATTTAAGTTTATATTATTGGGTTTAATAATAAATCTTATAATATTTGTTTTAATATTAGAGTTTTTAATATATAAGGCTTATAATATTTGGTTTTAATATTATGATTTACATTATGGAGTAATATGTTGGGTTATAATATATATTCTAATATATAGGGTTTATAATTAGGCTTTAATATTGTGTTTATAATATTTGGGTTTAATATTAGGGTTTATAATATTGTATTTAATATTTAGAGTTTATGACATTGGAGATTATAATATTTTAGTTCATAATATTGATTCTTAGAGTTTATTGATCTCTTGTGTTTTTAATATTGATCCCTCATACTTATTGATCCCTTAGGTATTTAATATTTATCCCTTGGGTTCACAAATTTTTTTGGTTTGTAATATTAAATCCTTGGGTTTATTAGTTCTTTTGGTTTATAATATTAATAACCCCCTGGGTTTATTAATCTCTTGAATTTAAAATATTAATTCTTATGGTTTATTAATATCTTGAGTTTAAAGTATTAATTCTTATGCTTTATTAATTTCTTGGGTTATAATATTAATATTTATCTCTTCAGTTCACCAATTCCTTTGGTTTATAATATTAAACCCTTGGGTTTATTAGTTCTTTTGGTTTACATTATTAATAATCTCTTCGGTTTATTAATCCCTTCACATTAAATTATTAATTCGTAGGGTTTATTAATTTCTTAGGTTTTGAGTTTAAGATATTAATTATTAGAGTTTATTCATCCCTTGAGTTTTCTAATTCTTTGGGTTGGTAATATTAGGTGTTAAATATTAGTCTTACACTTTAATATTAATGCATGGTCCAATGTCACATTATGAAAAACATTGTCTCAATATGAAAATGAGCCATGGGCTACCATTGTTAATCATAGTTATTCGTAGACAATGAAGGCCTTCCATGGTCGAATGCCACATTGTGACAAAGATTGTCTGAATATGAAAATCAACCATGGTAAACCATGTTCATTCTTTGTCCAACATCGCATTGTGACAATGATTGTCTCAATGTTTAAATCAAGCATGCTCAACCATGTTTATTTTACTGTTTATAGTATTTATTTAAAGATTTCTATATACTTGAGGTTTATAATATTTATCTAAAGGTTTTTATATACTTGAGTTTTATAATATTAATATCTTAGGTTTAATATTATTCCCTTGAGTTTATAATATTAATACTCATGTGAGTTTATCAAACCATTTTGTTTAAGATATTAATGTTTAGGCTTTATTAATCTCTTATGTTTTTCATATTTATCCCTTCACCTTATTTATCCCTTGGACTCATCAATCTTGTGGTTTATAATATAAAACCCTTGGGTTTATTAGTTCTTTTTGTTTATTATATTAAACCACCCTTGGGTCTTAGAATATCTTGAGTTAAAAATATTAGTTCTTAGAGTTTATTAATTTCTTAGGTTTTTAAGATAAAAATATTAATTCTTAGGCTTTATTAATCTCTTTTGTTTTTAATATTAATCCCTTGAACTTATTGATCGCTTCGGTTTTTAATATTTATCCTTCAGTTCCTCAATTCCTTTGGTTTGTAATATCAAACCCTTGGTGTTATTAGTTCTTTATGTTTATAATATTAATAAACCCTTGCGTTTATTAATATCTTGAGTTTAAAATATTAATTATTAGGGTTTGTTAATCTCTTGAGTTTAAAATATTAATTATTAGGCTGTAGTAATTTCTTGGTTTATAATATTAATATTTATCCCTTGGGTTCACCAATTATTTTGGTTTATAATACTAATCCCTTCAGTTTATTACTTCTTTTGGTTTATAATATCAATAATGTCTTGGGTTTATTAATCTATTTAATTTAAAATATTAATTATTGGGGTTTATTAATTTCTTAGGTTTTTGAGTTTAAAAATTTTATTCTTAGGATTTAATAATTTTTTTTGTTTTTAATATTGATCCCTTGGCCTTATTGATCATGTAGGTTTTTAATATTTATCCACTCGGTTCACCGATTCCTTTGGTTTATAATATCAAACCCTTGTGTTTATTAGTTCTTTTGGTTTATATTAATAATCCCTTGGGTTTATTAATCTTTTGAGTTTTAATATTATTTTTTACATTATAGCATAATATGTTGGGTTATAATACAAATTAAAAGAAATATAGTTTATAATTAGGGGTTAATATTGGGTTTATAATATTGTGTTTAATATTTAGAGTTTAAAACATTGGGGATTATAATATTTGGGTTCATAATATTGATTCTTAGGGTTTATTGATCTCTTGTGTTTCTAATATTGATCCCTTGGCCTTATTGATCCCTCAGGTCTTAATATTTATCTGTTCGGCTCATCAACTCCTTTGGTTTGTAATATTAAACCATTGGGTTTATTGTGTTGGTTTATAATATTAATAACCCCTTGGGTTTATTAATCTCTTGAGTTTAAAATATGAATTCTTATGCTTTATTAATTTCTTGGTTTATAATATTAATATTTATCCCTTGAGTTTACCAATTCCTTTGGTTTATAATATTAAACCCTTGGGTTTATTAGTTCTTTTGGTTTATAATATTAATAAACCCTTTGGATTATTGGTCTCTTCACTTTAAATTATTAATTCTTAGGGTTTATTCATTTCTTACATTTTAAGTTTAAAATATTAATTATTAGGGTTTATTAATCCCTTGAGTTTTCTAATTCTTTGGGTTGGTAATATTAGGTGTTAAATATTAGTCTTACACTCTAATATTAATGCATGGTTCAATGTCACATTATGAAAAACATTGTCAATTAAATGAGCCATGCGCTACCATTATTATTCATAGTTAGTCGTAGTCAATGAAGGTCTTTCATGGTTGAATGTCACATTGTGACAAATATTGTCTCAATATGAAAATCAACCATGGAAAACCATGGTCATTCTTCATCCAACATCACATTGTGAAAACAATTGTCTCAATGTTTAAATCAAGCATGCTCAACCATGTTTATTTTATGGTTTATAGTATTTATCTAAATATTTTTATATACTTGAGGTCTATAATATTTTTCAAAAGGTTTTTATATACTTGAGGTTTATAATATTAATATCATAGGTTTAATATTATTCCCTTGAGTTTATAACATTAATAATCATGTGAGTTTATCAAACCTTTTTGTTTAAGATATTTATTTTTTAGGCTTTATTAATCTCTTATGTTTTTCATTTTGATCCCTTCGCCTTATTGATCACTTAGGTTTTTAATATTTATTCCTTGGGTTCACCAATTTCTTGGGTTTATTAGTTTTTTTCATTTATAATATTAAACCACCTTTGGATATAAGAATCTCTTGAGTTAAAAACATTAATTATTAGGGTTTATTAATTTCTTAGGTTTTTGAGATAAAAATATTAATTCTTAGACTTTATTAATCTCTTGTGTTTTTAATATTGATCCCTTCGGTTCACCAATTCCTTTGGTTTGTAATATGAAACTGTTGGTGTTATTAGTTCTTTATGTTTAAAATATTAATAACCCCTTGGGTTTATCAATCTCTTGAGTTTAAAATATTAATTCTTAGGGTTTGCTAATCTCTTGAGTTTAAAATATTAATTATTAAGATATATTAATTTATTGGTTTATAATATTAATATTTATCTCTTGGGTTCACTAATTAATTTGGTTTATAATATTAAACCTTTGGTTTTATTACTTCTTTTGGTTTATAATATTAATAATGTCTTAGGTTTATTAATCTATTTAATTAAAATATTAATTATTAGGGTTTATTAATTTCTTAGGTTTTTGAGTTTAAACATTTTATTCTTAGGGTTTAATTATCTCTTTTGTTTTTAATATTGATCCCTATGCCTTATTGATCATGTAGGTTTTTAATATTTATCCTCTCATTCACTGATTCCTTTGGTTTATAATATTAAACCCTTGTGTTTATTAGTTCTTTTGGTTTATAATATTAATAATCTGTTGTGTAACCAGCTCCAAAAATAGAAGAAAAGAGATATGAACGCCTTAGAAATAAGCCACTTCGAGGGGGCAACCTCCAATACATTACATAAATGAACAATTCTTCGATGATACAATTTAAAAAACCTCCTTTCTATATATAGGAGTCCATGGGGCCATAATGTAATCCTAGTGGGCCACAATGTAATCCTAGCCGACCTAACAATAATAATTTAAGGGCACAATAATAATAAAATGGGGGTTACAAGGGTACAATAATAGCAATAAGGGGGTTACACTAACAACAATAAGGGACTATACTAGTAATATAGGGACCTAACATGCCCCTCTCCTTCAAAAAAGTGTTGTCCTCAACGCTTGATTATTTCTTGATGCTTCTGTATAAAATTCTCATCCTCCCATGTGGAATATTTTACAGGAAAGTTCTTCCACTTGCTGAGATACTCTGAAATTGATCGTACTTGTCGATTTCTTGTTTTTGTGACTACTTCAGAACTTATTTCGATGTGATGTTGATATTCCTTTTGTTTCATTAGATTCTGCACCAAAGTTAGGTTATCCTTTGAGAGTTGGAGAACTTGTTGTTGATGCTCGATGTCATCTTCCACTAATTTATCATCCATATTAGCTATTATTTTATCCTTAAAACCATCCAACTTAGCCTCCATTTCTTCTTTTAAACCATCTATGTCAGCTTCGGTTGCTCTTCGTAAGATCGAAATTTGTTGCACTTGGTACCGTAATTTTGATATCTCATACTGCAATTCTTCATCTTCATGCGTCATAGTAGAGCCTTCTGAAGGCTTAATGGGTGCTGAATTCTTTTTAGGGGCCATTTTAGAATCCAATATTGATATCTATTCTACAAGATTCCCTTGGAATCAATTCAACTTGATTCTTCAAACAAGACTTATGCAATTCGGAAAACAAATACACACCTTTTACTTGCTTTAAGGAGCTCGATATTGAAATTGAATTATCTCTGTAATTGAAAATCTTCGATATCTGAAATTCAGCCCTGTAGTAGCCCTCTGACGCTTCTTTCAAATGCCACAGGTCTGACCTGATTTGGATTCTCCAAGACAAAGTTGTGTCCAATCTCCCACAATGACCTAATTCTGGACTGGTTCAGTAGAGCGAACTTGTACGACTTGCCACGTGTCACTGTTTTCTCCTTTGTCTCTGAAATTGATAGCGAAGAAACTATCGGCCGTGCACTTAGAGCCACTTTGTGGGAACTCAATCCAATCTTGAGAGAGTTATTACGAATTTTCCCACGATCCTCTTTGAGATGAAATTGGGGAACACGAAAAAACACCTACCTTCCCACAGAATCATATCTCCAAAAATATTGCGAACCAAGATCTGAAATTTTTTGATGAATTTCCTCAGGATTTCAGCTTCACACCATATGAATTTCAGATTCTGAACCTTCGTAGAAAATATTTTATAGCGAAAATTCCACGATGACCTGTTTAGGAGCCTGAAAAAATACCTGACTTCCACAGATCATATCTCCGAAATTATTGCGCACCAAACTCTGAAATTTTTACACAAGCTTCCTCAGGAGTTTTTCTTCGTACCCTAAACATTTCAGCTTCTGAAACTTCGTAGAAAAAAAGTTATAGCGAAAATGCCACGATGACCTGTTTGGAGCAGCGAAACCCTAGAATCCAAAAGCTCTGATACCAAATGTTGTGTAACCAGCTTCAAAAATAGAAGAAAAGAGATAGAAACGCCTTAGAAATAAGCCACTTAGAGGGGGCAACCTCCAGCCATACATAAATGAACAATTTTTGATGATACAATTTACTAAAACCTCCTTTCTATATATAGGAGTCCATGGAATATAATGTAATCCTAGTGGGCCATGATGTAATCTAACCCGACCTATGATAACAATTTAAGAACGCAATAATAACAATATGGGGGTTACAAGGGTACAATAATAAAAATAAGTGCGTTACACTATAATAAGGGACTACACTATTAATAGGGACTTAACATGCCCCTCTCCTTCAAACAAGTGTTGTCCTCAGCGGCAGTTATTTCTTGATCTTACGTATAAAATTCTCATCCTCCCATGTGGAACTAGCAGGGAAAGTTCTTCCACTTGCTGAGGTACTCTGAAATTGATCTTACTTGTCTAGTTCTTGTTTTTGTGACTACTTCAGAACTTCTTTTGATGTGATGTTGATATTCCTGTTGTTTCATTAGATTCTGCACCAAAGTTAAGTTATCCTTTGAGAGTTGGAGAACTTGTTGTTGATGCTCGATGTCATCTTCCACTAATTTATCATCCATATTAGCTATTATTTTATCCTTCAAACCATCCAACTTAGCCTCCATTTCTTCTTTTAAACCATCTATGTCAACTTCGGTTGCTCTTCGTAAGATCGAAATTTGTTGCACTTGGTACCGTAATTTTGATATCTCATACTGCAATTCTTCCACTCCATGCATCATAGTATAGATTTCTGAAGGCTTAATGGATGTTGAATTCTTTTTAGGAGGAATTTCAAAACAAAATACTGAAATATATGCTCAATAGGCCCTTGGAATCACTTCAAACTGATTTTTCAAACAAGATTTATACAATTTAGGAAAAACAATACACACCTTTTACTTGCTTTAAGGAGCTCGATATTGAAATTGAATTATCTCTGTAATTGAAAATATTAGATATCTAAAATTAAGTGCTGTAGTAGCCCTCTGAAGCTTCTTTCAAATGCCACAGGTCTGACCTGATTTGGATTCTCCAAGACAAAGTTGTGTCCAATCTCCCACAATGACCTAATTCTGGACTGGTTCAGTAGAGCGAACTTGTACGACTTGCCACGTGTCACTGTTTTGTCCTTTGTCTCTGAAATTGATAGCGAAGAAACTATAGGCCGTGCACTTGCGACCACTTTTGACGGCACTCTAATCCAATCTTCAGAGAGAGAGTTATTGAACTTTTCCCACGATCACCTCTTTGAGATGAAATTCAGGAGCCTGAAAAAGCACTACCTTCCACAGATCATATCTCCAAAAATATTGCGAACCAAGCTCTAAAAGTTTTTGATGAATTTCCTCAGGATTTCAGCTTCGCACCATATGAATTTCAGATTCTGAACCTTCGTAGAAAAAAATTTATAGCGCAAATTCCACGATGACTTTTTTAGGAGCCTGAAAAAATACCTGACTTCCACAGATCATATCTCCGAAATTATTGCGAACCAAACTCTGAAATTTTTATACAAGCTTCCTCAGGATTTTTTCTTCGCACCCTAAAAATTTCAGCTTCTGAAACTTCGTAGAAAAATTTTTATAGCGAAAATTCCATGATGACCTGTGTGGAGCAGCGAAACCCTAGAATCCAAGCTCTGATACCAAATGTTGTGTAATCAGCTCCAAAAATAGAAGAAAAGAGATATCAACGCCTTAGAAATGACCCACTTTGAGGGGGAAACCTCTAATACATTACATAAATGAAAAATTCTTGGATGATACAATTTACAAAACCTCCTTTCTATATATAGGAGTCCATGGGGCCATAATGTAATCCTAGTGGGCCACAATGTAATCCTAGCCAGCCTAACAATAATAATTTAAGGGCACAATAATAACAAAATGGGGGTTACAAGGGTACAATAATAACAATAAGGGGGTTACACTAACAATAATAAGGGACTATATTAGTAATATAGGGACTTAACATGCCCCTCTCCTTCAAGCAAGTGTTGTCCTCAACGCTTGATTATTTCTTGATGCTTCTGTATAAAATTCTCATCCTCCCATGTGGAATATTTTACAGGAAAGTTCTTCCACTTACTGAGATACTCTGAAATTGATCGTAATTGTCGAGTTCTTGTTTTTGTGACCGCTTCAGAACTTCTTTCGATGTGATGTTGATATTCCTGTTGTTTCATTAGATTCTGCACCAAAGTTAGGTTATCCTTTGAGAGTTGGAGAACTTGTTGTTGATGCTCGATGTCATATTCCACTAATTTATCATCCATATTAGCTATTATTTTATCCCTCAAACCATCCAAATTAGCCTCCATTTCTTCTTTTAAACCATCTATGTCAGCTTCGGTTGCTCTTCGTAAGATCGAAATTTGTTGCACTTGGTACCGTAATTTTGATATCTCATACTGCAATTCTTCCACTTCATGCATCATAGTATAGATTTCTGAAGGCTTAATGGATGTTGAATTATTTTTAGGAGGCATTTCAGAACTCAATACTGAAATATATGCTCAATAGGCCCTTGGAATCACTTCAAACTGATTTTTCAAACAAGATTTATACAATTTAGGAAAAACAATACACACCTTTTACTTGCTTTAAGGAGCTCGATATTGAAATTGAATTATCGTAATTGAAAGTAGATATCTAGGTAGTGTTGTAGTAGCCCTGCTGACTTCTTTCAAATTCCACAGGTCTGACTTGATTTTGATGCTCCAAGACAAAGTTGTGTCCAATCTCCCACAATGACCTAATTCTGGACTGGTTCAGTAGAGCAAACTTGTACGACTTGCCACATGTCACTGTTTTGTCCTTTGTCTCTAAAATTGATAGCGAAGAAACTACAGGCTGTGTACTTGTGACCACCTTTGACGGCACTCCAATCCAATCTTCAGAGAGAGAGTTATTGAACGTTTCCCACGATCACCTCTTTGAGATGAAATTCAGGAGCCTGAAAAAGCACTACCTTCCACAGATCATATCTCCAAAAATATTGCGAACCAAGCTCTGAAAGTTTTTGATGAATTTCCTCAGGATTTCAGCTTCGCACCATATGAATTTCAGATTCTGAACCTTCGTAGAAAAAAATTTATAGCGCAAATGCCACGATGACCTGTTTAGGAGCCTGAAAAAATACCTGACTTCCACAGATCATATCTCCGAAATTATTGCGAACCAAACTCTGAAATTTTTATACAAGCTTCCTCGGGATTTTTTCTTCGCACCCTAAAAATTTCAGCTTCTGAAACTTCGTAGAAAAAAAGTTATAGCGAAAATGCCACGATGACCTGTTTGGAGCAGCGAAACCCTAGAATCCAAAGCTCCGATACCAAATGTTGTGTAACCAGCTCCAAAAATAGAAGAAAAGAGATATCAATGCCTTAGAAATAAGCCACTTCGAGGGGGAAACCTCCAATACATTACATAAATGAACAATTCTTGATGATACAATTTACAAAACCTCCTTTCTATATATAGGAGTCCATGTGGCCATAATGTAATCCTAGTGGGCCACAATGTAATCCTAGCCGACCTAACAATAATAATTTAAGGGCACAATAATAACAAAATGGGGGTTACAAGGTACAATAATAACAATAAGGGGGTTACACTAACAACAATAGGGGACTATATTAGTAATATAGGGACTTAACATAATCCCTTGGGTTTATTAATCTTGAGTTCCAAACCATTATGATTTACATTAATGCATATTATGTTATTAGTATAATATAGATTCTAATATATAGTGTTTATAATTAGGGGTTAATATTGTGTTTATAATATTTGGGGTTTAATATTAGGGTTTATAATATTGTGTTTAATATTTACAGTTTATAACATTAGGTATTATAATATTTCGATTCATAATATTGATTTTTAGGGTTTATTGATCTCTCGTGATTTTAATATTGATCCGTTGGCCTTATTGATCCCTTAGGTATTTAATATTTATCCCTTCAGTTCAGCAATTCCTTTGGTTTGTAATATTAAACCCTTGGGTTTATTATTTTGGTTTATAATACTAATAACCCCTTCGGTTTATTAATCTCTTAAGTTTAAAATATTAAGTCTTAGGATTTATTAATCTCTTGAGTTTAAAATATTAATTCTTATGCTTTATTAATTTCTTGGTTTATAATATTAATATTTATCCCTTGGGTTCACCAATTCCTTTGGTTTAGAATATTAAACCCTTGGGTTTATTAGTTCTTTTGGTTTATAATATTCATAATACCTTCAATTTATTAATCTCTTCAGTTTAAATTATTAATTCTTAGGGTTTATTCATTTCTTACATTTTGAGTTTAAGATATTAATTATTAGGGTTTATTAATCCCTTGAGTTTCCTAATTCTTTGGGTTGGTAATATTATGAATTAAATATTAGTCATACACTTTAATATTAATGCATGGTCCAATGTAACATTATAAAAAACATTCTCTATATGAAAATCAACCATGGGCTACAATTGTTAACCATAGTTAGTCATAGTCAATCAAGGTCTTCCATGGTAGAATGTCACATTGTGACAAAGATTGTCTCAATATGAAAATCAACCATGGAAAACCATGGTCATTCTTTTTCCAACGTCGCATTATGACAATAATTGTCTTAATGTTTAAGTCAAACATGCTCAACCATGTTTATTTTATGGTTTATAGTATTTATCTAAAGGTTTTTATATACTTGAGGTTTCTAATATTAATCTCTTACATTTAATATTATTCCCTTGAGTTTATAATATTAATAATTATGTGAGTTTGTCAAACCTTTTTTTTTAAGATATTAATTTGCAGGCTTTATTAATCTCTTATGTTTTTCATATTGATCCCTTCGCCTTATTTATCCCTTAGGTTTTAATATTTATCCATTGGGTTCACCATTTTTTATTCATACTAGCTTTGTTACTATTAGATGGACGTAAGGACATCATGTAAGACCAATTTTACCCCAAGTAAAATTGCTTTCACTATGAAAAATAACATGGTAAACCACTTTATTAAGTTTTTGTTTATGGTCTAAACGGGGAACCCCATGAGGAAATATTAAAATAAATCTACATTTGTTGATTTTCCTCAAGGAATAATTAGTTAAACAACGGTTTAATTAATATTCATGGTTATATTTAACCCAAAACAAGGAAATTAATTAGATAAATCATTATTTATCTTATTATTTTCTAAGAATAATTATTTAAACCTTATTTAAATAATATTCTTTGTTAAATATGACTAAATCACCCTTAAATAATTAAATAAATCAGTATTTATTTGATTATTACTCAACCACATCATTAAAATGATAAATAAATCATTTATTTATTTATTATTTACAAATAAAGGGATTTGACCCAAGTCAAATTCCTTTTCCCTCCAACAAAAATAATAAAATATTCCATAAAAGTTGGATCTTGATTTGGTTAATAATATTTTAATTGTGCACCAATATCTAGACTAACTCAATATTTTGTTATAAATAGAAGGGTTTTTCCATTCATTCACTACCTTTTGTTGCCTAAAGATCACTCTAGATCTATACTTTTGGTCTAACTTTGATCCACCATCATTGTCATATTTTTCTATCTTTTTGCTTGTGAGCTCCCTTTGAGTTCCATTTTTGTCTAGGTTTTCTACACCATCAAGAGAGAGGAATTTTAGATCTGAAGTGCTGAGGAATTACAAGAACCCATCCCATTGAGGAGAACTGGTAACATCCTTCTATGTTTTCCTCCCAGGTGCCATTTTTTAGGTCTCGAATCTACCTTAGGCTGAAATAAGGTAAAACTCAAGGCAACATCAAACCAAGCTCAGCCTCGTAGCTAGCCCTACGAGGATAGGAGAGGGCTCTCTCCGGGTCTATCTCGGCAAAAGCTCTTCAAAGGGGCTGAGATGACCTATAATGGATACTGATTTTAGGCTAGTAAATAGATATGGAAAGGGGTATTTTGATATAATGACTGGGGTTTCTGGGCAGTATGGGGACAAAGGACAGCATGAGCAGGGAAATTAAATGAAAGACGCAGATTATCTCATGAGGCAAGATAGGAAAGAGCTTAAGCATCCAGATTGAAATTATATGGAGTGGAAGGATTGTTAAGGAAGCTGAAAAGGGCATTTATGAATGAATCCTTTTCAGACAGAAGAAGAAACAAAAAACATGAACGCTTCTCCAAGGCAGAGAAATACATTGGATTCCACCTTTCTTACTCAGAAGCATTCAAATTGAAATGATTATTAATGAACTGTGAAACATAACAGGATACATATGAAAACAAAAATAAGAAACACATGCTAAGTCGTTACCACATGGATCTTATGAAACAGAGCTGCAACTTTCATTAATTCTCTGTCAAAAAATTGTACAGTGAAGCTCTGTATTTCTCCTCCACACACCTCTCCCAGAACTCTCTCCTCACAAAATGATTTACAATACAATAAATAGAACCAATTTTCCAGAATGTAGATCGAAAGACAGAAGAGCTGTTACAACGGCTCAAGCGCTGAAAACTAAAGATAGAGAACAAAAGCCAAATAATCTTCACAAGAAAGATCTGCGTTACACTTGAAAGATGTTTGATAACCCACGAGGAAGAAACACCTGTAGCGTAGTCCTTCCAAATCATAACTGAAGACGCAAATAGCCTACCCACTCCTATTTCTCTGCTGTGGTAGGTATTTTTGTTTAATTTTGGTTTTCAATCTTTGACTACCATTTTTCCATCTGTCATTTGAATAAAAACCAATTTTCAATAAAATTAGCTTTTAAACTAAATTTCGCCTTTTCTGAGAAAAGTCTGGACCATTTGGGAAAAGCGTCCAGAAATATGCGTTTGCCCATTTCCACATCCTGCAAAAGTTCTAGAAAGAGTTTGATTCCCATTAGCATCAAGGCACCTGTTGATTACTTTCTGCAGTAATTCATCTTCCTCTATTGTTGTCGGTAGCTTTGTAATAAGGTTTTTACAACTCTCTAGAAGCCACTTATTAACGATTGTGTCATTTTCAACAGATATTTGCAATCCTGAAAACGCAGATGCCCAATCGCCTTGTGAAGATTTGGTGGTGCTGTATGATATCGTAAAGCAGCTAGCAAGAAAAATGAAAGTTTTCCATCCCACTGCTGTCAGATACTTCATTAATTCTATCTTGGTTCAGTGATAGATTTCTCTTTAGTATATATTCTTTTTCACAATGCACAGGAACAAAGGTTGTGGAACAATGGAAACACATCGAACCACGGACTTCGTTCTCAGACACAATATTTTCAACAACTTCCATATTAATTCTAGGAGCAGCATAATTAAACAAATCTCCCAATGGACACAAGTAATTAGCATCATCTTATGGGACATGCAATGTACGAGAAGATACTCATGGTAGCGAAGGCCCAAAGCCATGATTTGAAATTTGCGAATTGACATTTAATCCTACTGCATTCTTTAAAACTTGTGACTCCTCCCATTCTTGATGTATCCCTACCATAACCCATTTGGGCAACCTTCACAGCATCTTCAACTTGGAGTAGGAAGATCATTTGAATTTGAAAAATCGCTAAATGTTGATGAGTTTGGGCCGGAGGGCTCAATGGGCCCCGCGCACTCCTAGTGCGCCACGCTGGTTTGGTGCGCCGCGACAGAGGCAAAATGCACAACGAACCTTGGCTCTATGCGTCACGCTGAACAAGTGCGCCGCGCCTCTTTTCAATGCGCTGCGCCTTATTTTCTCCACACAGTCGGCCCCTTTCAATTGACAGCTTTGTTCTTCAAACTTCAAACTCGCCTTTCATTTGGATTTTCTGAATGCTCTTGGAGTGCAAATGAGCTTTACACATTTGGAGACATGATGAATATTTCTAATCTTAATGTTGCCAAACTCATTTTCATAATGTTTGAAAATGCCTTTAGTTACAAACTCTGTTTTTGGGACTTTTTCATTTCATTTGAACTAATGATGAATCTCTTTGCTCGTTCTGCACGGATGAACGATGTTGAATTTTGGCAAAGGATCATGGCGGCGTTTGAAGCATTTCATGCCCAAAAAACTTTGGAAAATTACACATTTAAAAACAAATTTGACAATTTCTTCTTCAAAACAGAGTTTTGAAGAAGAAGCATCCTCGAGCAATTTTGACGATGACAATCCTGAAATGAAAACTTATCGAAGCTCTCTTCTGGCCTGTAGGTGTTATTTAGCAATTCTAAAGACCAAACCCTAGACTGAGAAGCTAAAATGACTCTTTTTGACCAAAATAGCATTAATGACTGCAAATGACGAGAAATGAACTTTGGTGAATTTGACTCTGACGGAGGATTGACAAGACCGAGTCTAACATTGGCTCCAATGGGGATGGCAGCTGCAGCTCTGTGGAGGTGCCAAGAACTGTAGATTTTTGGAAGAGCAGACAGTGCCTCCTTCCATTGGGCCATGGAATCCATTATTTCAAGAAATCGACACGACTAATTTATTGACTGGAACTTGATTAAAACTTGACTCAAACCGACTCGATGGCAAACTGAAATGACTTGAAAAAACTTGACTCTAACAAACTAACTCAAGACCTGAACTTAAAACTAAAAGCTTGCTGGCAGTACATAACCGCCTGTGTTTCTTACAATACAATATACCATCAAACTATATCAAAATGCCAATGTAACCAATCAAGCAGATGCCTTCTTGACTGATTCTCCCGATCAAATTTCTTGGTCAACAATAGATACTGATAACTGGGCATCAAAAAACATAATTGACCGTGATCTCCTTCATCACTGAACACTGCAATAAACACCTTCACTGTTGACTGCAACAAACCTGCCAGAGGATCCTGAAAAACATGAAGATTTACCTCCTGCTGAAAAAACATGGTGTCCTTTTCTCCTGCTTCTGATCTTTCTTCAGTAAAAATATGTTCCTGGTCTTCAAAGAATTCTGAACAAGTAGATGAGCATATCTCCTCTTGAGAAAACATTTCAAAACATGAGACATATGAAGAAGAATCTGAAAGGGAATCCTAAATGGTCTGATCTTCTATAGTCTGAATGTATTGTAGGTCATCTTCATATGATATGACAGCCAGATTCTCATTACATTCATCAATCATGAGAAAAGAAACTTCAGATGATTGTTGAAACCCAACACTATCATTTCTATCATCTACCATAAATTCATCAAGAGAAACTTTTTCACTTACTCGAATGAAAATCTCATCTTGTGTTGTATAAACTGACTGGATTATCTCTACATGAAGACTTTTCTCTGATGAAATGAGAACATTTGGATCCATAACTGTGTCTTCTACATTCCAGGCGATCCCAACAGCAAAGTTCTCCTTTATGGGATTCAGCACAAGGTTTTCGTGATCATCACAATCTGAATCTGAATCTGGGATAGTTAACTAGACATTATCACATTCTGACACTGAAACTTGATTTCCCTGCATGTTGTCTTCTTCAATGGACAGATCTAAAGCAAAACATTCTCTTTCATCATTTTCAGCCATATGGAAATCTTCAGCTTGTTGATCTAGATAAGTATCCTTCAAGATTTCTGTGCACTGCTGTAACAGATTTTCATACAATGCTTCCAGGATTTCTCCATCCATCAATTCATTATCCCCAGAAAAATTCTCAAGATCTTCAATGAAACTATGAACATGGCTACAACAGTTCTAAACTAAAATCAAGGACGGATAAGATTCTTTATACTTTTCAAAGAAAATTGTATGAAAATATTTTAGACAATAAATAGAAGCGGGTGGTAAACTTTCATACCAAGATCGGGCTTCATCCTCCAGAGTAGCCATAAACATCTTCATCAAACAGTCTTCAGGAAAATTGATCTTTAATTTATGCACATGAATGTGAAATTTCACCAAATGAAGAGTAGCGTCATTACCTTCCACATTTCTGAACATAGGCAAATTCTGAAGCCAATCCACCTTGGGCATCTTATTCGGAAAACCTGGGATGTGATCTCGGCTCATGGGAGCATATCTTCTTGCAATCTGGTCCATCTTGAAAATTTTGAAGCTACTAATCTGCCTGCAGTGAAGTCACCATGAAGCATTGATTTCTGGATTGTTCAGTGAATGAAGTCGACAGGTGAATGATTTCAGCCTTGCGGTGTCTGACCATTATTCACCATCAATGATCAGATCTGAACTTTGTCATCCTTTTCTGGGAAAGACTTGTTTCCCCAGTATGGTCACCACTATGTTAGGTCTCGAATCTACCTTAGGCTGAAATAAGGTAAAAATCAAGGCAACATCAAACCAAGCTTAGCCTCGTAGCTAGCCCTACGAGGATAGGAGAGGGCTCTCTCCGGGTCTATCTCGGCAAAAGGTCTTTAAAGGGGCTGAGATGACCTATAATGGATACTGATTTTAGGCTAGTAAATAGATATGGAAAGGGGTATTTTGATATAATGACTGGGTTTTCTGGGCAGTATGGGGACAAAGGACAGCATGAGCAGGGAAATTAAATGAAAGACGTAGATTATCTCATGAGGCAAGATAGGCAAGAGCTTAAGCATCCAGATTGAAATTATATGGAGTGGAAGGATTGTTAAGGAAGCTGAAAAGGGCATTTATGAATGAATCCTTTTCAGATAGAAGAAGAAACACAAAACATGAACGCTTCTCCAAGGCAGAGCAATACATTGGATTCCACCTTTCTTACTCAGAAGCATTCAAATTGAAATGATTATTAATGAACTGTGAAACATAACAGGATACATATAAAAATAAAAAGAAGAAACACGTGCTAAGTCGTTACCACATGGATATTATGAAACAGAGCTACAACTTTCATTAATTCTCTGTCAAAAAACTGTACAGTGAAGCTCTGTATTTCTCCTATACACACCTCTCCTAGAACTCTCTCCTCACAAAATGATTTACAATACAATAAATAGAACCAATTTGCCAGAATGTAGATCGACAGACAGAAGAGCTATTACAACAGCTCAAGCACTGAAAACTAAAGATAGAGAACAAAAGCCAAATAATATTCACAAGAAAGATCTGCGTTACACTTGAAAGCTGTTTGATAACCCACGAGGAAGCAACACCTGTAGCGTAGTCCTTCCAAATCATAACTGAAGACGCAAATAGCCTACCCACTCCTATTTCTCTGCTGTGGTAGGTATTTTTGTTTAATTTTGGTTTTCAGTCTTTGACTGCCATTTTTCCTTCTGTCATTTGAATAAAAACCAATTTTCAATACAATTAGCTTTTAAACTAAATTTCGCCTTTTTTGAGCAATTCTGGACCATTTTGGAAAAGCGTCCAACAATATGCGTTTGCCCATTTCCACGTCCTGCAAAAGTTCTAGAAAGAGTTTGATTCCCATTAGCATCAAGGCACCTGTTGATTACTTTCTGCAGTAACTCATCTTCCTCTATTGTTGTCGGTAGCTTTGTAATAAGGTTTTTACATCTCTCTAGAAGCCACTTATTAACGATTGTGTCATTTTCAACAGATATTTGCAATCCTGAAAACGCAGATGCCCAATCGCCTTGAGAAGATTTGGTGGTGCTGTATGATATCGTAAAGAAGCTAGCAAGAAAAATGAAAGTTTTCCATCCCACTGCTGTCAGATACTTCCTTAATTCTATCTTGGTTCAATGATAGATTTCTCTTTAGTATATATTCTTTTTCACAATGCACAAGAACAAAGGTTGTGGAACAATGGAAACACATCGAACCACGGACTTCATTCTCAGACACAGTATTTTCAACAACTTCCATATTAATTCTAGGAGCAGCATAATTAAACAAATCTCCCAATGGACACAAGCAATTAGCATCATCTTATGGGACATGCAATGTACGGGAAGATACTCACGGTAGCGAAGGCCCAAAGCCATGATTTGAAATTTGCGAATCGGCTTTTAATCCTACTGAATTCTTTAAAACTTGTGACTCCTCCCATTCTTGATGTATCCCTACCATAACCCATTTGGGAAACCTTCACAGCATCTTCAACTTGGAGCAGGAAGATCATTTGAATTTGAAAAATCACTAAATGTTGATGAGTTTGGGCCGGAGGGATCAACGCGCCGCGCGCACTCCCAGTGCGCTGCGCTGGTTTGGTGCGCCGCAGTAGAGGAAAAATTCACAACGAACCTTGGCTCTATGCGTCGTGTTGAACAAGTGCGCCGCACATCTTTTCAATGCGCCGCACCCTATTTTCTCCACACAGTCGGCCCCTTTCAATTGACGGCTTTGTTCTTCAAACTTCAAACTCGCCTTTCATTTGGATTTTCTGAATGCTCTTGGAGTGCAAATGAGCTTTACACATTTGGAGACATGATGAAGATTTCTAATCTTAATGTTGCCAAACTCATTTTCATAATGTTTGAAAATGCCTTTAGTTACAAACTCTGTTTTTGGGACTTTTTCATTTCATTTGAACTAATGATGAATCTCTTTGCTCGTTCTGTAGGGATGAAAGATGTTGAATTTTGGCAAAGGATCATGGCGGCGTTTGAAGCATTTCATGCCCAAAAAACTTTGAAAAATTACACATTTAAAAACAAATTTGACAACTTCTTCTTAAAAACAGAGTTTTGAAGAAGAAGCATCCTCGAGCAATTTTGAAGATGACAATCCTGAAATGAAAACTTATCGAAGCTCTCTTCTAGCCTGCAGGCGTTATTTAGCAATTCTAAAGACCAAACCCTAGACTGAGAAGCTAAAATGACTCTTTTTGACCAAAATAGCATTAATGACTGCAAATGACGAGAAATGAACTTTGGTGAATTTGACTCTGACAAAGGACTGACAAGATCGAGTCTAACACCATTAATACAAAATTAATTCAACATATTCTTGTCTTTTCTATTGGATGCATCGAGCAACTCTTGTTTTTATTTACTTCTTAATGTATTTTAATGCATAGATCTAGATTTTTGCAACATTTATCTTGGTCAACTAATTGCAGATCTAAAGATATGGGCAACCATATTTGTTATTAGGGCTTTTTGTTATGCACAGCTAAAGCGGTATTTTTTCATACACTTGCAATTAAGATTCATACTAACAACTGGAGACTCCACACGAGTTTACGATTATGACCTCTGTCGTTTTCCAGATCCCTGCATATCCAGCTACTTCAAACCCTAGGATTTTTCTTGAGCTTCTTGTTTTTCTTTTCTTGATGTTGTTTTTAACATATAAAACCATAAAACATTAAAAATTCTAACTTTCGTGTGTTTTCGGACCTAATGCGCAGGTGGCAGGCATCAGCCGTAGCTGAGACGAATTTTTTTTTCTGAAACCTGCTCCCGAGAGTGCCGGAAGTGCAAGTCACACTTTTTAGGCCAAAACCTACAACCTGAACCTATAGGGCATAGAAAAAAGGCCTAAAATTGCAACCTCTGTAGAAATCAGGTCAAAAACTATGACCTAGACTTTTTGCGGGAGTTTTCTAAAAGTTTTCTGGGTTTTTCTGGGCCTCTATTCAGGGTTATCTGACCTCCGTCTCCACTCGTTATGGACCTGTACTTGTTCCGTTTTACTCATCTAAGTGATAACCTAGCCCTCTAGGGCTTTAGTACCCTCCACATTTTGTGGAAGAGTTTTAGCTGCTATAGGTTGTCTGAAATTTTCAGAGTGTTCAGCCATTTTTCAGATCTGATACATTACCTTTAGATCCACTTCAGATTGGTTATTTATCCATCCTAAACACCTCTTTTCAGTTTTGTTTGGGTTTTCCTCTAGGGTCCCCTCCTCTTCCCTCCAGGAGATAGCCTTTCGCCACCTCATTTACAATAATTTTTCCTCTGATTTTTTGTTATTTGTTTGCACCTATTTCCAGCAGATCTGACCTTTAGATCCCTGTCCCTCCCGAACTTAGATCTATTGGCTATTTTGGTGTGTTTTGACTATATTTTTTCCCACCTATAGACTGCTTGTTGAGAAGCTCGCCTCCTTGGGTTTATATTATTGCATTATTAGCTATTTATTATTTGTTATTTCAGTTTCATATACTGTTATCTGTAGTTTTATATATAGTTATACAACACACTTTTTATTTTTTCTCTACAAATGTCTCGGCTTAAAAATTAAAATTTACACACTTTACACACACACCCTAAGTGAAGAAGAGCTTGGTTAACACCGCCAAGCAAAGACTTTAACATTGAAATCAATTGATCCTGCACCTCTCTGCCCTTGTTTCGACATTGTAATCAATTGATCCTACACCTCTTCGCCCTTGTTGGTCTCTCTTCCCTTTGTGTCGTGTTCATGCCGTCATCATTGTGCCACCAAGGTGTTTATCCCATAGAATTCTTGGCCTTCATCCTTAGTTTCCGGTAGGAAGACTTACTCCTCCGCGTAGGATTTGAGTTAGTCCTCCACCGAGTCCGCACTTTGACTCCTCTTCTGGTTCATTGGGTTCTCCTTATAGTTCCGCCCCTGGTTCTCCTCCTGTCACATTCACCATGTCTGGTTCAGGACCTAACGCTGGTGGTAGCCCCAACCCTAATGCTGGGAATACTATAAGTGGGACCGCAACAGAAACTACCCCGGCTACTCCCTCGCTTCCCTATATGGCAGGCCTCAGTCTTCCCGATTTTAACTAGTTGATCAATGATCCCAGACACCATGATGCTAGTTATCCTGCTATGCCAACCAAGCTCCCTTATGACATCCCCAAGTTTGAAGGTCTTGCTGTAGAATATCCTACAAATCATGTTCAATCTTTCCATATGTGGTGTTCTTCTAACTCCATTATCGATGACTATGTCCATCTTCGGTTGTTCCAAGGTACACTTACTGGTGAAGCTTCTAAGTGGTATGTTGATCAGGCCTCATCCTCTCATACCACCTTTGCGACGCTTTCTCACGCTTTTCTGTCTTATTTCTAGCTTCCCCTTTGTTATGACACTAGTACCAAACTTTTGACTTCTTTCCGTCAATCGTCTGTGACCCGCCTATCCGATCATGTCCAGGAATGACGGAGAAGAAGAGCCTATGTCGAGCCCCTACCTTCGAAGAATATGTCTACATGAACTGGTTCCTTAGATCTCTCTTGCCTGCTATTGGAAAAGATGTCGCATCGCATTTCTCTCAAAACGAAGAAGCTTCTCTCCAAATTGCGTTAAAATATGACCTGATCTACACTCAATCGGGTTATCTTTATAATGTTCTACCTGATATTCCTAGACCGGTGGTGCCAATGCACTGGGGGCATCTCATGCCACCGCTGGTATTGTTGGAGCTCTCTCTCATCCATACGATCAGCCTCCCATGGGCTATGGTTTTCCTCAGGGGGGGCCAACACCTCCTGCATTTTCCCCCCTCCCGGTAGCATGTATCCAGGATACGGCATGCCTCCTCCTTTTACCCAACCTCCTGTTTACCACAATTTTATCCAACCCCTTTATTATCTGTATCCACAGCCTGGTGCTCCAGCTCCTCCAACATTAGCACCTCCCCCTCCCTTGCCTTCTCAACCCCCGCAACAGCAGCCACCGCCTCCTCAGGGGTAGGTGTATGCACAGCAGGGCGTGACTAATCCTCCTCCCTCCAAAAAGAAGAGGAAAGGTAGTCAAAATAAATCTGCTCCTGATAATCCTGGACCTAATACTCAAAATAATGCACCTAACACTACTAACCAGCAAGAGGGCACTCAACCCAAGCAGGACAGGCCTGTTCGAACAAACAAAAATTGTTCTTGTTGTGGTGTTTATGGTCATTACATGCATGATTGTCCTATTTTACCACAAATGAAGCAGATGTGGGAGTCTCAAGTAAAATTGCGAGGACAATAAGCCTCCCCTTCCATCCCTCCCAGTGCTGCACCTAGTCAGCCAGCTGTGTTTACTAATCCTTTCCCTCAGCAAGGATTTGTGGCTACCTAACCACTTGAAGGTAAGGTGGCCAATCAACCTCCTCCATCTGGTACCTTAGATTACCAGATTCTCATGATGAGCTATGACCAGCCTATAACCATAGATATCGACCTTTAGACTCTGTCTCGTCAGTACAACAAGCCTCCCACTATGTCTTTCCTTGAGCCACCTCCTTCAATTTCTACAGAGCCTCTTTCGACACCTAATAGTCCTTTGTAGATCCCTCAGCCTAAGGTAGAGGTTCATACCAAGATCCCTAAGGGAACACTACGCCGAAATGCTGCTTCTGGAAAAGCTGCCCATTTGTATAGTATAGTAGATGATTTGGCACAATCTCATGCTGCCATTTCGACGCTGGAACTCCTCCAGTCATTCCCTTCACAACGAAAATCTCTACTATCTGCCATGGGAACTGTAGATCCTTCCGATGATCGCTTGATCATCTTCAATGTTGAATGGTCAGAACATCATCCTCTCCCTACTTCCATTACCTTCCAAATCCCAATAAAGATCTGGAACACCAACGTTTCCCGGTGCATCATTGATGAGGGGGCATCCACCTGTGTGATGTCCGCTTCGATTTGGAAGCAACTCAGATCACCTGAGCTGGCCCCTTCCATGATCACTCTTCGAGCTTGGGATGGCCATGCCTCCTAGCCCATTAGCATATTCCGCAATTGTCCTATTACTCTTGCGGGTAAGACTGTTTGTGTTGACGTAGAAGTCATTGATGCCCCCTTAGATTACAACATTCTATTAGGTCGTAGCTACACCTATGCGATGTCTGTTGTCCCATATGCGGTTCACCGCAAGATGTCCTTCCATCATAACGGAAATATAGTTACCATTGACCATTTGACATATTACGAACCGAAGTCTCAAACCTCCCCTGAGTCCATCATCTCTTCGGTGGCCAATAAGCAAACCATCAATCCTTTGACCAATGTCTCACCCGGAGTCTACAAATACTCCTCATTTCTTGGTACATTCCCTGGTATTCCTCCTCTTGTCTTTAATCCCAGCTCATCAAATGTTTGCATGATGCAATCATCTCAGACTTCCCTAAAGCAACCTGTTTCGACTAGTCAGAAACCTCTCCCTCCACAGCCTACTCCTAGCCCTTCGATTCAGCCTTCTGGACCCCCTCCTCCTGGCCCTTCGCCTACAACTGGTGTCCATGAGCCTCTCTACCCTCCTGGAACGGTTCCTCCAGGCCTTAACCATCTTAGAGTCGTCCCGCGTAGCCATTACTCCTCCAGTCAGATACCGTTCCTAGCTCCCCCTCTTGGAGTGTACACGGTACCTGTCATGGCCACCCTCTCTCTTCCTAACCTGACCCTGGGGATTTTCGTCTGGTACCTTGATACCCCAGCTGCTACCCCTCCTGGTCAAACCAAACCTTATCTTGCTTTGACCTCGGTTTAACCGGTCCCTATGACTTCTCTTGATGTTACAGTGCCTCAGCCACCTCAACAGGAACCTCCTCCTGTTGCGACAACTTCGGGTAACAGGGGCAAAGCCAGTAAGACGACAACCAAAGATAAAGCCACCCCAACAAACCTTGCCCCTCCTTAGTTGCCAAAGCATACTATCCAGTGTGCTTTGTGTGATTTTCTCGGTCATGCCACCCATACATGTCCAGAGTTGCCTCACCTCAAGTCCATGGTCAATGAGACATTTCCGGAGTCTGATATCCCTGAGGTCTACGTCACTATAACTGGTTTGGTCCTGAAACTCAAATCCTTGCACACAAATCACCCTTGTGCTTTGTGCGATTTCCATGGCCACTACACTCACCTCTATCCCCGTCTTGAAGAATATCATTCCTCTTTGGAAGCGTTCCACCAATTCGAGGCCAAGCATGAAAAGTTAACCTCTCACTTGTTTGCAAGTTCTACTTTGGTAGAAACAGAGGATCTGCCTGCTCCCATTGACATTCCCCTTCCCAATGTCGAAATGACAGAGTCTTCGGCCACCATTTTCTACCTATCATCATCCATGAGGCCCTCGGTGGAAGTCCCCTTGGAGACTTCTCTTGACGATTCGCCTGACCTCCCTTCAGCGATCACCCTGGGCTCAACATCTGTAGATCCCTTATTTTCTTACTCTTTTTTCATCCCCCATGACATTGTGCATGTGAGCCTTTCTTCACATGATGATGAGTCAGGTAGCTCTACCGCGTCAGGTGGTCTCCCTTCCTCCAGTCACCCCATCTTCCATTCAGATGAAGACATTATGGAAGCCATGACCAACCTTGAATTTCCGTGGGATAATATGCACCACCATGCGTACTTCCTCCCGCAGCAGTCCCATGACCAATATGTTGTGGAAACTAAAGACTTCATTCCTGATGAAGTCGATTAGAAATCCCATCCCTGCACCTGATGCTTTCAAAGAAGGAAATATGGCCAATATCTCTCTTACCATTAAAATTGAAATTTTTGACAAACCAAGGGTAGAAGAAAATATCACCTTGGGCGCCCAATGCACCCCAGAAGAGGTTGAGGCTTACACCAAGCTATTCAAATAATTCCATGATATTTTCGCCTGGTCCTATTCAAAAATGCCTGGACTTGATCCCGCCGTTGTCGAACACCATATTGATACATGGCCCGATGCCAATCCTGTCTGTCAGAAGTTGGGACCCATTAATCCTTCCAAATGAGAGGCTCTCAAAGCTGAAATCGATAAGCTCAAGCAGGCTGGTTTTATCTATCGCATCGAATACACCACTTGGGTGTCCAATCCGGTTCCCATTCCCAAGAAACAAGGCACCATCTATGTCTGCACTGACTTCCATGACCTGAACAAAGCTTGTCCCAAATACAACTTCCCCACACCATTCATTGACCCAATCATTGATGAGTGTGCGGGGCACGAGGTTCTATCCTTTATGGATGGTTTCTTTGGGTACAACCAAATTGTTATCCATCGTGCTGATTAACTTAAGACTACATTCATTAGTCCGTGGGGAACTTTTTCCTATCGAGTCATGCCGTTCATCCTTAAAAATGTCAGAGCCACTTCTTAGCGGGCTATGTCTTACTGTTTCTATGACTTGGCCCACATTATCCTTACCTATTTATATAACCTCACTGCACATTCTAAAGATCGGGTGCAGCACATCCACGATCTGTGTACCGTCTTTCTCCGATGTCGCAATTATAATATCCACCTCAACCCGCTGAAGTGTGTCTTTTGTGTTCCCGCCAGCCGTCTTCTAGGCTTCATTGTGTCTAAATATGGTATCACACTTGATCCATTGAAATTTCAAGCCATCCTTGAGCTTCCTATCCCTCATACTTTATGCCAGTTACAAAGCCTCCAAGGCAAAGCTAATTTCCTTCACTGGTTCGTACCTGACTATGCCACCATCGCGCATGGGTTCCTTAGACTCCTCCACTCTAACATCCTTTTTGTGTGGGATGCCTATGCTCAAGAGTATTTCGATGCCCTGAAACATGCTCTCACATCCGCTCCCTTGATCCGTCCCCATGAATTTGATAGGGATTTCATCCTATACATCTCCACTTCCACCTACTCAGTCATAGGAGTCCTTATTTAGGAATATGACAATGGGATTGAGCATGTTATCTATTATGTCAGTAAGAACCTAGTAGGAACTCTTGTATCCTACTCACATGAAGCGAAATTAGCACTGGTTTTCGTGTTCTTGGTCCAGAAACTTCGTTATTACATCCTCATGCGTTCCATCGAGGTCGTGACAAATTCCAATCCTATGGCCTTACATCATCAGTAAGTATTTATGTAAGGGGGCATATCTCTTATAGGATTTCAAAGGCCATCCCATTCCTAATCCTCGCAATGCACTCTACCTTAAGAAATATTACCTTTAGCATTTCCTTCCAAAAATGCATGTTTTATTTTTTTTAGGTAGCGAGCTCACGATTTTGTGATTTGATACTTCACCAGGACACATTTAATCCAAGAATGGTCACTTCACCACTCCTCAAAATAGAATTTCTTCACTTGCAACACTTGTACTTGGGGCACCACTTCGCCTTCATACTTTTCCATGCCCATGTTGATTTTCGTCATGAGTAACCATCATGTACTCATGTTTTTATGGTCCCCATTGGACCTTTTCTATGTGGTAGCATCATCGATTCACCATTTTTTAGAGCATTCGAGTTGAGTCATCATCACATTCATGGAATCTATCCCGAGTCCCCTTTTTATCCTGCTATAGTCCTCCATCCTTCATTTCTTGGTTCCTCTCTCGTGTCACACATTATGGCCTTCATTACTAATGTACCCTATTCCTTATGATATTGTGTTAGTCACTGCCAGGTCATCCATGCCCTTTATGCTCTATCAAGGGAAGTCGTCTGTCCACTACTCAGTACCCCCCATTTCATCATCATCCCTAGTGTCAGTCTGTCAGTCGCTCTACTATTTTATCTCGTGCCTTAGTTGAGGAGCCCTTATTGCCTCACCTATGGCAGACCTCCTTCTGTCGACATCAGATCATTCATTCCAGAAGATAGGTCTAGAGGGTGGTGTACCTTGGTTCCAGCTTCCACTCTTGTTCGGTGCCTCGGATCAAGAAAAGGCACTCCTTATTTCCCTTTGACTTGATTGTTTCTCATCTTCAACTCCTTTTTCAGCATGATCAAGATCTATATACTTGATGGTTCAGTGATGCATTAGCTGATACCGACGATTCCCAGGTGTGTGTGAGATGTTTCAGCCCTCATGAGGGGGTGGCCCTACAGGTAGCCCCCCACATGCCCGGATGACCTCTTCATTACAGCCTTTGATGTAGCTCCATATATTTGATTATGTCGGCCTTAGCCACTTGCAACACCTTTTTGTTTGCATGTATCAGTCAGATTTTCAGAGCCCTTTCCTGTTTACAGGGGAATTTGGGCTGTATTTGTATCTCATGTACTCAGATATTATTGTATAAGTCCTGGCTATTGTCCCAGGCACAATATGTATGTGGGATTCATTATCATGTTTTTATCTCACTCATGTTTATGCTAGCATATACTATATTTTTCTATCCCTTGTTTACTGGATGCTTTATTCTTTGTACTTTGTCTCTGTGGGCATAGGTATGCCTCCCTCGTCGCCTATAGCACAGGTACTCACTCATAAAAGAGACTTGTTGCACATGTAAGTCTCACCTCCTTAGGGTCTAGTCCTCTAGTGCTTTGGTCTACCTTATATTTCTCTCTCTTTGACTTCCCCCTCAATGTCTAGTGATTGAGTTCTTACAACGTACTTCGGTCATACGATGAGCTCCTAACGCTCGCACGCTGGGGGGAAATATGTTAAACCATTTTTTGGTCATCTAACTTGTTACTATTAGATGGACCTAAGTACACCATGTAAGACCAATTTTACTCTAAGAAAAATTGCTTTCACTATGAAAAATAACTTAATAAACCACCTTTATTAAGTTGTTTATGGTCTAAACATGAAACCCCATGATGAAATATTAAATAAATCTACATTTGTTTGATTTTACTCAAGGAATAATTAGTTAAAAAATATTTTAATTAATATTCCTGGTCATATTTAACCCAAAATAGGAAAATTAATTAGATAAATTATTATTTATCTTATTATTTTCTAGGAATAATTATTTAAACCTTATTTAAATAATATTCTTTGTTAAATTTGACTAAATCATTCATTAATAATTAAATAAATCATTATTTATTTGATTATTACTCAACTACATCCTTAAAATGATAAATAAATCAGTTATTTATTAATTATTTACAAATAAAGGATTTGACCCGAAGTCGGAATTCTTTCCCTCCAACAAATAATAAAAATATTTCATAAAAGTTGGATCTTGATCTAGTTAATAATATTTTAATTATGCGCAAAATCTAGACTAACTCAATTTTTATTATAAATAGAAGGGCTTTTCCATTCATTCACTACCTTTTTTGTTGCCTAAAGATCTGTTTCTATAGATCACTACTTGCAGATGCGACTTTGATCTACCATCATTGTCATATTTTCATCTTTTTGCTTGTAAGAGCTCCCTTTGAGTTCCATTTTTGTCTGGGTTTTCTACACCATCAAGAGAGAGGAATTTTAGATCTGAAGTGCTGAGGACTTACAAGAACCCATCCCATTGAGGAGAACTGGTAACATCCTTCTATGTTTTCCTCCCAGGTGCCATTAATACAAAATTTATTCAAAAAATTCTTGTCTTATCTATTGGATGCATGGAGCAACTCTTGTTTTTATTTACTGCTTAATGTCTTTTAATGCATAGATCTAGATTTTTGCAGCATTTATCTTGGTCAACTAATTGCAGATCTAAAGATATGGGTAGCCATCTTTTCTGTTAGGGCTGTTTGTTATGCACATCTAAAGTGGTATTTTTTCGTACAATTGCAATTAAGATTCATACTAACAATTGTGTTCACTAATTCCTTGGGTTTATGACATAAAACCCTTTGGTTTATTAGTTCTTTTTGTTTATAATATTAAACCACACTTTTGTCTTCAAAAATATTGAGTTAAAAATATTAATTCTTAGGGTTTTTTAATCTCTTTTGTTTTTAATATTGATCCATTGGCCTTGTTGATCACTTATGTATTTAATATTTATCCCTTGGGTTCACTAATTCCTTTGGTTTGTAATATCAAACCCTTGGCTTTATTAGTTTTTTTTATTTATAATATTAATAATTCCTCGAGTTTATTATCTCTTGAGTTTAAAGTACTAATTCTTAGTGTTTATTAATCTCTTGAGTTTAAAATATTAATAATTAGGTTTTATTAATTTCTTGGTTTATAATATTAATATTTATCCCTTGGGTTCACCAATTACTTTGGTTTATAGTATTAAACCATTGGGTTTATTACTTCTTTTGGTTTATAATATTAATAATGTCTTAGGTTTATTAATCTATTTAATTTAAAATATTAATTATTAGGGTTTATTAATTGCTTAGGATTTTTAGTTTAAAAACTTTATTCTTAGGGTTTAGTAATCTTTTGTGTTTTTAATATTGATCCCTTGGCCTTATTTGTCCTGTATGTTTTTAATATTATCCCTTGGGTTCACTAATTCCTTTGGTTTATAATATTAAACCCTTGCGTTTATTTTTTCTTTTGGTTTATAATATTAATAATCCTCTGGGTTTATTAATATTTTGAGTTTAAAATATTTATTATTATGGTATTAGTATCCTAGGTTTTTGAGTTTAAAATATTAATTCTTGGGGTTTATTAATTTATTGTCTTTTTAATATTAATCCCTTGGTTTTATTATTTCATTGGGTTTTTAATATCAATCCATAGGGTTTGTTAATCCTTTATATTTTTAATTCATTGGGTTTATAATATTAACAATCCCAAAATTTGATTGTTCTCTTTGGTTTATAATATTAATAATCATATGAGTTTATCATTCATTTGTATTTAAAATATTAATTCCTAGGCTTTATTAATCTATTCTCTTTTTAATATGGATCCTTTGGGCTTTTTGAACTCTTAGATTTTTAATATTTTCCCTCTGGTTCACCAATTCTTTGGGTCTATAATATTAGACCCTTGGGGTTATTAGTTCTTTTGGATTATAATAATAAAAATCCATTCGTATATTTGTAAGAGATATATACTTATTATAAATAGTAATAAAATAATAGTATTATATTATATTTTAATTTTAGTATAGTTTGATTTATAACTATTAATGTATTGAAAAAATTTAATAATATTTTATTATCAAATAATATATATATATATATATATATATATATATATATTAGTTTAATATATAGTATCAACATAGGTTATATTATTAATATATTACATGTAGATATATAAGATATATTGGTAATTATATTCATAAATATATAATGATTATTTTGGTAAAATACATGTGGTGGGTGGTGGATATAGGCCTATCCATGTATATCAAACACATTAGTGAATATGGTTGTAAATCTATTTCATATACATCTATAGGCGTATTTCAACCACATTGATAAATATGATTGTGCTAGTTTTAAGATTCTGAATAGTAAACCGAACTTTTGAAACTGTCACTAGAAATAAACAATGTTATGTTGGGATTAGTGTCTCACAGATGAAATTTTCACTACAAATTATAAACAATGTTCTGCTAGGATTTGAGGGGGAAGTTCCCAGAAAAGGGTGTGTTGTCCACCCAGTCAACCCAACTTACAATAAATAACTGAAGAGTATATATGCAGTGATGCTATATCATGGGGGTGAAACCTATACCAAGACACAGATAGTTGTCTATATAGCCACAATATTTGACGTTTGAATTTGTCAATAAATTCTTCCACTCTTTAAAACTTGGTGGAAATATTTTTATAGCAAGTGGAACTTCAAAATTTTTGAATGCTCCAAATGTCTACTCTCGCTGCCGCATTGAAAAGGCAGTAAACGTTAGACTTGTGGGAAATAGAGTTATGGGTGTCCAAATCTACGTAGTCATCTCATGTTCATACACAACACCGATGCTATTCTATGTCATCAGTGCAAGTTTCACTTCCTTTTTAATGACAATGTGTTTTTTTCAATTTTATAGCAAGTGTGCTCCCACCATGTAAAGGGCAATTTGGTGAACTTATCATTTTTATAAATTTTTTTGTGTAAATTGAGTTTCACACATCAATTAGTGCTTTGAAAGTTGTTTTTTACATCATTTGTGTACAGTAAATTACATTAATTTTCTGATATTTATTTTGAATTTATTTTAAATTCCAGTCATTTAAAAAAATAATTGTAAATGTCCATTGTAGATATATATATCATGGAGGATGAATGACGAATATCAATAGAACCCTATATCTCTACGAGAAGGGGGGATCAAGGAGCGAGGGATGTTCATGGTATTTAAATATAATCTTAAATCTCCATACATGTGTGTACATATGGAATTCATTTTTTATTGGCTTTGTGAGTTAACTTAGTTGTTAATAAGTTTCTTTTTTTATTTTTTAGGAGATAAGAGGAGAAGGGTCTCTACTCCATCGATGGAGCATGCCCATGGTTCACCCAATCGTGGTATGGTTCACGCAATTTAATCAATGAATATGTACATGTATTTATATGTATGAATGTATTTTTCAATTGATTATAAATTCATATTTGTTTATGAAGCTTCTCTCTTGTATCGAGAGGTTGGTGGTAGTTCAAATCCCCTTAGAGGGCCATCAATAAGTGCTAGCAGGTTGCGTGAAGGTGGTGATATTTATTCCCCCGGAGGCTAATCAATGGCTGGTGGTGTTGGTTCTCAGCAGGGTCATTCTGGTTCTCAACTGTTTTAGCGTGGAGAAGATGTTATTAACCACATCGAGGTTTCCATCAATTTGAATATTTTTTTCATTCAATTTGTAAAATTTTGTTTACATATGTTTTTTCTAATATAAAATATTTTATATATTGATGTAGAGGCTGAAAATGCTCTAAATGTTGGTCGAAATAGATGTAGGGAAGAATTCTTCATTCAAGAAGAACGTTGTCCACTGACCACGACATATCTAGCTCACATTTCCAATATACCGTGTGAAAGAAACATGAAGCAATGCACCTTAGAAAGTTGTCAAAAACTTCATGCAAAATTGCAGAGAGATCTCGTGTCTTTGACTCTACCTGCTGAGAGTTGACAAAGCTTGTAAATAGTTACACATTCTTTAGGCAAACTAGTAGATGTGTACCAAAATCTTGGGCCAACCATGGATACTTTTGTGGATGTCATGAGAAAAACAAAGGAAACAATGATCGAACCCGATAAATGGGAGGCTGTTAAAGAAAGAGTGACAACAACAATGGCAAAGTCTATGTTTAATTTTAAAGAAGCACCGAAAAAAAAGATACTGAAGGTGCAATACTTCAAGCACCCTGATCTAGCTCATTATTTGTATGATAGACACCTTGCGGCTTATGGAAGACTCCCATGGAAAAACGAGGTTCCACTTTATTTTGAAAAATTATTTTATGCAGAATTATTTTTGGAAATGAAACTCAATTACAATGGCCTTCCCTTTGAATTTTTTGGTCCTGGGAAAGGTCGATTGTGTGATTGTAGGGGCGCTAGGCGTGATGCTGAGTTGCCTCGTCTTGAGCCACCATTGGTTAGTCGACCTGTTCATGTCGAAACTTTGTGGTCAGAGATGGAAGCCACGTATCAAATTAGTCAATAAAAAAGGGTTGGCATCATCGACAATATTCACAGTGGATTGGGTGGAGTCGATGTTTGTCTGAATCAGCAAAGAGCACGTGATGATGCACACACCAATTTTGTGTATTATACAGATGAAGAGATTGAAAACATGAGTGTTGAAGATCTAAAAACATATGCAAATAATTGTCGCAATGGTTGGCACGACCTAATTGTTCACAAGGAAGAGGGCATGGGAAAGGTATGTGTTAATGGTTATGATTTAATTATTTTAACACATACATACAATTTGTAATAAATACATACATACATACATATATATATGTGTGTGTGTGTGTGTGTGTGTGCGCATGTGTGTGTGTGTGTGTGTGCATTAATCTAACAAAAATGTATTATTATATGTTAACACCATTTCCAGTTGTCACGCTTGATAAATGAAGAAAATGTTAATATCACGTTCGGAGCCTCAGGTTCAAACAATCAAGATGGGTCTCACCATCAAGATATGTTGGCAAATGTTAGTGTTTTTTAAACTTGATATTTTTAAAATAAATGATTGTGCACACATGTACATTTTCATGTATATCTAACAAAATGTTTTAATAGATTCTGATTCCGTCCGATGTTTTTGGGATGGCGGTACCTTCTTCTACCTTAGGAGATGTACCTTATACTTCCTTAGGAGATGTACCAAATCCACCTACAGAAGTATTCAATTTTTCACTTTTAAATATATATGTTTTTAATTTATAGTTTATAAATTAAAGTTTAAAAGTTTTATTATAAACTGAGATCTTGATCTTGAGTTATTTTATACTTAAATTAAATTTTTTGATTTTAGGTTTCTATAGAGGATTTCTTTTCTCCATGGACTCTAGCGATGGAGATAGGAGCATCCACAACATTTCAACCATTTGAACAAGTTGTATATTTTTTTTTTAATATTAATGAAAATAAGTTTATATCTATATATGCATTTTCAATTGAATTTTTTTTAATATATATGTATATAATTGTACATGTATATTGTATAGTTTACTGTTGGAGATGTTCCCATGGGGGAAGTTGTGGTTGACGAGCAGCAAATGGAGAGGGAACCTCATTAGGTATTGCATGATTTTTTTTTATATTTTGTTTTTTACATGAAGTTCTATATATTCTCACTCAATTTTAAAACATCAAATTTGAATTTTTGTACATGCATTGTGTGCAGGTTCCCCGTGCTTCGCAGGATAGCTCGCGGATTGAGACTTTTTTGTGAAAGACACTACATCCATCTGTATTTGATGGATGATTTCTAGATTTGATTGAGATTTCTAGTCTTAAATTTATTTTTTTATATATTATCTAGATGAAGATATATATATAACTTGATACTTGATACTTGTGAGATCTACAAATTTTGGACATATTTTATGTGAACTACATTTGGATAGTTGAACTACTAGTAATGTTGTGATCTATAAATTAATGTTTTGCTTTTGAACTACATTTGGCATGTGAAGTAATGTTGTGTTATAATTTGTTTTGTTTTTAAAACTTAATTTTCGGATGGTTGAAGTACATTTGGCATGTGAAGTAATGTTGTGTTATAACTTGTTTGGTTTTTAAAACTTAAGTTTTGAATAGTTGAAATACTAGTAATGTTGTGATCTATAAATTAATGTTTTTCTTTTGAACTACACTTGGCATGTGAATTAATGTTGTGTTATAATTTTTTTGTTTTTAAAACTTAATTTTTGGATGGTTGAAGTACATTTGGCATGTGAAGTAATGTTGTGATTTATAATTTTTTGTTAAATTAAAACTTAAGTTTTGAATGGTTGATCTACATTTGGCATGTGATATAATGTTAAATGTTTTTATTGGATAGTTGAACTACAATTGGCATGGCATGTGAAGTAATGTTTTGATACAATCAAAAAAAATTTAAAACTCAAGTTTTGGATGGTTGAAGTACACTTGGCATGTGAAGTAATGTTGTGATATAATAAAAAAGTTTTTAAAACTCAAGTTTTGGATGGTTGAAGTACATTTGGCATGTGAAGTAATGTTGTGAAGTACAATACATATTGATGTATCTCTATATATATATATATAAACAATCATAAGATTCTAGGTCTTTTTAGATGTGTTGAAAACAATCATAAATTTTTTAAAATGCAATCTATAATGTACATATATGTCTATTATTTTTCTTCAATGCACATGTATAGAAAAGCTACTTTTGGTTAATTCCATTCTAGAACATATATATCCGTACAACATTTTTCATCAATGCACATAGAAAATCTATTTGAATAGTTAATTGCTTTCTAGAACATATATATCTAGTACTTCAACATTTTTCATCAATGTCAATAGAATTAAGCTACTTTTCATCAATGGATATAGAATTTAGCTACTTTTAGTTAATTGCATTCTAGAACATATATATTCAGTACGGGAAACATTTTTCATCAATGCACATGGGAAAAATACTTGAACAATTAATTTCATTCTAGAACATATATATATATATATATATATCCAATACGTGCAACAATTTTCATCAATGCACATAGAAAAGCTACTTTCAGTTAATTGCCTAGAACATATCCGACCATTGGACAGACAAATTTTGTACTAGATTTTCTATCAGGAATAGATTTGTGGGTCAAATCCCACAAAAATTCAAAGAAGTGCTCCGATTCGCTTGTCTGAAAGGAATCTTCGTACAAAACTATACTATGGATTATTTATTTACATTCCATACTTTTACCAGAAAATCCCACGAGAAAAACTAGTCACATTCAGTCCATGTATATATCCAGTATGTGCAACATTTTTCATCAATGCACATATAGTAAAACTACTTGAACAGTTAATTGCATTATATATATATATATATATCCAATACATGCAACATTTTTCATCAATGCATGTATAGAAAAGCTACTTTCAGTTGATCCTAGTGTGCATGTACCAAAACAATTTTTACATGTGCAAACACTTGCACAGATAACATAACACAACAACTCAATTTTTAGTTGAGTTTTAGAAGTTCTAAAACATTATCCAAAGAGAAGAAATTGTTGGGCAATTCAATCAAAACAATTCCATTGGAATGCCATCTTCAATGATCCGTTCATGATCGTATTTTGATATTTTCCATTTCTTAATTTTTGTTTTTTTCTTTGATTGAACCTCTATCAAATTTATGTGTGTTGCACACACCAAGAGACTATATTGAAACCTTATGACATCAGGTTCATAGTCTTCAAAGTAAACAAAATCCCCACTTTGATTAGTTTGTCTGAAAAATTAACCTTTCAGTATAATAGATCCTCTTTCATATGGAAACCCGTGATCATTATAGTTTTCTAATAATTTCATTTTTTGTTCAGTGCAATGCATCAAATAAAACTTCACATTTTCATCATTATCAGTAGGTGCAATTATAACAAAAACATCTCCTACACAATAAAACAAACTTAACAAACTTAAATGTATTTAAATTTATTTCTAGATATTTATCATTTGAAATAAATTCAAATGTTACCTTCTCTAACAAGATTAGAAACTCGATCACCATTGGATGATATTGTAGTCTCCTCTGATTGCATTTCTTCAAACATTGCAATGGAAATTTTTCCCTTTGTATTTAGCTGTATATGTTTCCAATCTTTTACATACATTTTGTTTTCACAAACGTCATTGGATTCTGTGTTGTCTATGCAAACATGAAAAAAACAAGAATATTTTCTTTTATCCAATGCAAACACTTTTCTGGACAACTTTGTTTTAATTGAATGCAATTTTCGAGTCCCTTTTAATGTTTCACTATCATTTCCAATTGATCTATCTACTTCTTCAATCCAAATATGCCAAAAAAACCTTTATATGGAAAATTCAAAGAAGAATGTAAATATGATATCAAAATACAATCAAAGATAATCAAATTGTGATAAATGTACATTGTTTAAAGTTAGATATCCAATAAAAATTAGATTGAATGTACCTTCGCACTTCCCTCGATCGGTTAGTCTCATGGCTTAGAGCAGCGATGCACCATTGAAAAACTTCTTTAGCGTCCACAAGTCGGCTTGCAGAGGGATTCATTTTATATCTTTGAAGTGCTTGTTTTATGCATGCCCCGCACTATCATGTTCTCCTTTTCCATGAACAGTCTCGAAGAAATTCCAACAATGTTTAATGTAGGTTTTCTTATGAAGAAAACACAGCCAAAAGAATGATTGTGCATATTTGAATTTACCTGCACATCCATCTGACCATATCTAATGTTCATTGAATGTTAGTCCACAACTTTTCAAGCAGTCATAAATCTTTCCAATTTACAAAACATGTATCATGTGTACGATCATCACTAATATAAAAGTGATATTCTTTAATAACATGTTGATTTTCACTGGTGCTTTCTATATGATCGAAGTTTTGTTCAACATGTCTATATATAATATGGATGAGCACGGATACTTGGTTAGAATGATAGTATTCACTCTGAATTTCTTTCTGTGGAACAAATGTGTATTTTTCTGCAAAATAAATTACTGACAAAATGGTCCCTGGTGGAAAAAATTCATGGGAATTTTTGAATTTCAAGTCTTTCCATTGAGCTCTATGGGAATGATTGGTGTATTTATAAATTTCTGCCTCAAACTTTCTAAAACATTCTATCACGAAAATTTCTTCTTCTCGTAATTCAATTCTTTTAGCACTATTTACACCTTGAATCGATGTATGGATATATTCATATCTCTTCCATTTCACTTTCATGTTGGACAATGATTGATCATTTATATCAATACGATATTTGTTTTGAAATTTAGTCAAATTTCCACAATCATCACATTTTTTACCGCCAACACATTTCTTTTCGTAAAATAGTTCATCACTTTGTCTTTCACATAGAATTTGTGATATGAAATCATGGATAGTGGAAAGAGGAGGTGAATCCTTCCAAAATTTTCTACCAAAATTAAGGAATGTGTCATAAAATAACTCAAATTCCACATGATAATGACAACAACAAGTGTTGTGTACGGTGATAGGTTTTACATACCATGGTTTTTGTTGAACAAAAGCACTGATTGACACATGAATTTCATGATCCTCTTCTTTGAACTTGTTGAACAACTCTATTTGAGTTATTTCCAGGAAAAAATTTTCATGTTCTTCGTATTGATTTCGTGTTATTCTTCTTCGCATCACATCCCTTGCATTTAGCGAAACACGTGAATTTTTCTTCCAATATTCATATATTATTTTTTTAACATGTTCTCCAAGTCTATCTTTGTATGGTTGCCTACAAATAGCTCTCCAACAAGCGATTTCATCATTTACATCTATTTGCAACCGAAATTCCCATGTTTGTGAAAAGTTTTTCGTGAGGTTCCTAATGCTCGTGCCATAGATTTTACCAAGCGATTATCTTTAGTACTTGATGAAACCACTACCATATGTATTGCTCTACGTACAACTGAAACATTTTTCTGTCTAGATCTTCTAATTGAATTTATAGCACTATTTATATTTTGTATCACATTTTCCTTCATTTTTTTAATCTTTGGTTGATTTTCAAATACCCAATAAAGTCGTAGCTTCTTTTAATTTCCTTAATGATAGGAGACCTTTCAACATTTGGGCTTGAACTGCCACATTTTCCTTTATGAAGTACGTATCAAAAATTTGGTTAACATGATATCGTATATAATGGTCAGCTCTTTTATCTCCATATGTGTGAATGTCAACATTTTCTAACATCTCATCATCGACATTGATTTCATCTGTACATATTTGAATGAATAGTACATAATAAGTTTACATATTCAATAAATAACTAGATTAATAAATATATGTTTAATTTCAATAATACATGCATGTGTTCAACATATATATATATATATATATATATATATATATATATATGTGCATACCTTGTGATTCAATTTCTTCACTTGAATTTCTTTCAACATTTTCAACATCTTCAATCATTGGTTCAATATCTCTTTCACTTTCTCTTTCAAAATTTTGTATCTCATCATCAATGTTTTGAGAAATATCTCTATTTGTTTACGTTGCAAAATATTTTTCAAATTAGTTCATCAAATAAAAATTAAGCTTCACATTTTACACTAGGAAAATTTTAAATATATCAAACTCATAATATTTACATTTACATAGTTGCTTCAACTTGTAGTTGAGGTTGATTTTCCCTTTAATATTTGAGAGTGCTTATATCTTTCTTTTGATAGATTGTCTCGTCTCTTCTCTACGTTCCTCAAGGTCTCTTTTTCAATCATATTTTCTCATACAATTCCTTCGATTTTCCATGATAATAGAGTATGAATTTCAAAACATTTCCTTCAAAAATTTACAATGTCTGACGTAAGGTTTATGGTTATCCTCACATTCAGTATGCACCAGACCAGGGGAGGAGTGAGAAGTTCTAACACAGTCTACAATAGAAACATCCCGCAAAGAGACATCGACGCCCAGAGATGTCAAATGATCAGGGAAAACAGAACATTGGGGTGAAAATGTGAAGTTGGGTTACACTTTTCTGAGAATCGGGGGCGGAAAATTTTTTCCTCAATAGTTCGACCGAACTTTCTCAAAATTTCAGCCGAACTATTAGAGAGTTCAGCTGAACTTTCGAAATTAGTTCGATCGAACTCGTTCTACTGTTTATATTGACGACGTGGGAAAACAAATTTTTGGCTGGAGATGGGAAAACCAGAAACAAAAATTCAGCCAAACTTTTAGTTTGGATCGACTATTAGCTAGACCGAACTTTTAAAATAGTTCATTCGAACTCATATTTTATAAATATATCGCCTGCGAACTATTACAGGTTTCACATCTTTTTCATGCATTTATTATCTGATTTTCTGTGATGCTACTACTCTGTTGTGCTATGGAGTTGCACCATGAGCTCTGTTGAATTGTTTCTCTGTTTCTACACTGGAGTTGTTGCGCTGTGGAGTTTCACCGTTTGCTCTGTTGAATTGTTGCTATGTTGCTACATTTTGTGTGTTTCTTCTCTAATTTTCTATGGCACTGCTACTCTGTTGTGCTGTGGAATTGGTGCTCTTTTGCTGCTCTAGAGTTGTTGCGCTGTGGAGTTGCACTGCGACCTCTGTTGAATTGCTGATATGTTGCTGCTCTGGAGTTGTGCCGCGACAACTTTCTGCGAATTTCCAAGTAAGTATTTAGTTTAATTATGTGTATTCATTTTATTTATTTTTTCTGTGAATTTTCTCTAATTTCTCCCTCGGGTTCTCCCTCAAGTTTTGAATGTTTGAATGTTCATGTACTTCTATTTTTTATTTCATTTTACACTGGATGTAGATATATACCTAGGTTTTCACTTCCCTGAATTTCTGAATGCAAATATAATTCTGTGTATTCATTTTTTTTAATTGCTTCTCTCCATTTTGTCCCTTTTCCCCCTTAAGTTCTCAATGTTCCTATACTTCTATTTTTTTTATTTCTGCAAACATAAAACATAATTCTGTTTATCCATTTTTTTTATTGTTTATTGTTAATATGCATTAAAAAAAATCTAAATTTATAAAATTTATATTATAATTTTCTCATTTACTGGATCAAATTTATTGGGCTAAATAATGTATGGTGTAAAGATATTTCTCTGACTTGTAGCTCGTTGCCACCTGTTTGTTGCTCATGTTTGGTCCCCTTCTCACCTTACGTGGCCACCTATTCAACTTACAGTGCCTCCACCTCATCAATTCCTATAGACAAATTCTAGACTAATTCCTGCAAAATTTGAAAGGAAATAAGAATTTTACAACGAAATAATTCCTTTAAAATAGGCATTTTGCATTCTGTTTAGTAATGTTGTCTATTACACTGTGGTTGTTTGGAGTATTTTATGACTGGGGTGCACATTTCTATGGCTGTCATGTTCTCCTACTATTTTGCACAGAATAAATAGTCCACCTTTTCATGGTATTTTCATGAATATAAGCCTCTGTAAAAAAGATAATATTTCTTATCATATCAGAACTTCCTTTAAAAATGATAATATTTCTTATCATATCAGAATTTAATGAGTTGATCATCTTTAGAAAAGACAAAGTGGCTGTCATGATCTCTGACTGTTTTGCACAGAATAAATATTCCACCTTTTCATGATCTTTTCATGAATTTAAGCCTCTGCAAAAAAGATAAATTTTCTTATCATATCAGAACTTCCTTCAAAAAATATAATATTTCTTATCATATCAGAATTTTATGAGTTGATCATTCCTAGAAAAGACAGAGTCGCTGTCATTATCTCTGACTGTTTTGCACATAATAAATATTCCACATTTTCATGATATTTTCATGAATTTAAGCATCTACAAAAAAAAGATAATATTTATTATCATATCAAAACTTCCTTCAAAAAAGATAATATTTCTTATCATATCAGAATTTAAGCCTCTGCAAAAAGATAATATTTCTTGAACTTCCTTGATGATATTTATGGTTGCTCGCAAAAAAGATAATATTTCTTGAACTTCCTTCATGATATCTATGGTTTCTCACCTTCGTTCAATATCGGGTAAAATTCATGGTATTACCTTAATTTCTATTCTAATTCCCTTTCCTAACTTTGATTTTCCTTTTGACCTTTGAGATAAACCCAATCATTAAATATGATAGTCATCCCTTTTAGGGAACTTAGTATGGTTTCTTAGTGGTTTCCAACCCTTATGATGATGTGAGGTGGTGTTTCAAACATGGGAGTAACTTTTGTTTGCATGTGATGCTCACGGGCCATGGTTTCTTTTGTGGGTTATAGACGGTTTAGTTCTACCTCCTAAGATAAACTTTCTAAAAAACTTCCCTTTATTCCTTAAAGTCAAAATATATCTATACTAAGGATTAATCTTTATACGTATTTCTACCATATAAATTCTAATGATAATTAATCACATATGTGTTAAATTAGAATATGAAATAAGCCCTTTTTACACACATCTTGGCTCTTAGGTACATATATGGGTGGGTTTGGGAATGTGGTTCACATGAAAAGTAATAGGGATGGATTTAGTGGAAACCTTTTATAAGATCAGGACTCAAACAATGAGAGAGAGAAAAAACCTTTGATATTAAATGTAAAACACATACATTCACATATAATTGTGATATTTTCCCTTCTTTCCAACTTAGTCCATCCTTCTAGAAAAATTAATTTTAATGAAGCAGATATATCCATAGTGATCCACTGATATTTGTTCACCAACAACTATTCCATTTTGGACTTATATATTTGAAAACTATGCTCATTGAATTTATGCATCTATATCTTTAAATTACTCAACTATTTTATTACACCATAGGAATTATTTCGATATATCTCCCATTTTAACGGGGTCTATCACATTTCGAGAAAAATACATTAGCCATAAAAGTTTTCCATTGAAACCAAAAGTGATTTGATATAAAACATAGGTTTTAACCTTTTATAGTTGATTGTTTCAAATAGTTTTTTAATAAAATGAAAAATATTCAATGTAAAACACATGCACATTAACATATAATTGTGATATTTTCCCTTATTTCCAACTTAGTGGGCATCCTTCTAGAAAAATCTCTTTTAATGAAGCATATATATCCATAGTGATCCACTGATATTTGTTCACAAACAACTATTCCATTTTGGACTTTTATATCTCAAAAATATGCTCATTGAATTTATGCATATATATTTTTAAACTACTTGAAACTAATTTATTACACCATAGGAATCATTTTCATATATCTCCCATTTTAATGGGGTGTATCACATTTTGAGAAAAACACATTAGCCATAAAAGTTTCCCATTGAAACCAAAAGTGATTTGATACAAAACATATGTTTTAACCTTATATAGTTTAATTGTTTCAAATAGATTTTTAATAAAATGAAAAATATTCAATTTAAAACACATAATATATAGAAAAAAAACATAATTTGATACAAAACATAAGTTTTAACCTTATATAGTTCATTGTTTTGAAAATAGATTCTTAATAAAATGAAAAATATTCAATGTAAAACATATGCACATTAACATATAATTGTGATATTTTCCCTTCTTTCCAACTATTCCATCCTTCTATAAATATCCCTTTTAATGAAGCAAATATATCCATAGTGATCCACTGATATTTGTTCACCAACACTATTCCATTTTGGACTTATACATCTCAGAACTATGCTCATTGAATTTATGCATCTATATATTTAAACTACTTTAAACTATTTTATTTCACCATAGGAATAATTTCGACATGTCTCCCATTTTAATGGGGTGTATCACATTTCAAGAAAAAACACATTAGTTATAAAAGTTTCCCATTGAAATCAAAAGTGATTTGATGCAAAACATAGGTTTTAACCTTATATAGTTAATTGTTTCAAATTAGATTCTTAATTTAAAATGAAAAATATTCAATGTAAAATAGGTGCATTAATATATAATTGTGATATTTTCCCTTCTTTCCAACTTAGCGGACATCCTTCTAGAAAAATCCCTTTTAATGAAGTAGATATATCCATAGTGATCCACTGATATTTTTTCACAAACAACTCTTCCATTTTGGACTTATATATCTCAAAACTATGCTCATTGAATTTATGCATCTATATTTTTAAACTACTTGAAACTATTTTATCGCACCATAGGAATCATTTCAATATATCTCCCATTTTAATGGGGTGTATCACATTTCGAGAAAAAACACATTAGTCATAAAATTTTCCCATTGAAACCAAAAGTGATTTGATACAAAACATAGGTTTTAAACTTATATAGGTAATTGTTTCAAAAAGATTCTTAATTTAAAATGTAAAATATATTCAATGTAAAACACATGCAGATTAACATATAATTGTGATACTTTCCCTTCTTTCCAACTTAGTGGACATCCTTCTAGAAAAATACCTTTTAATGAAGCAGCGATATCCATAGTGATCCACTAATATTTGTTCACAAACAACTCTTCCATTTCAGACTTATTTATCTCAAAACTATGCTCATTGAATTTATGCATCTATATTTTTAAACTACTTGAAACTATTTTGTTACACCATAGGAATCATTTCCATATATCTCCCATTTTAATGGGGTGTATCACATTTCAAGAAAAAATAGATTAGCCATAAAAGTTTCCCATTGAAACCAAAAGTGATTTGATACAAAACATAGGTTTTAACTTTATATAGGTAATTGTTTCAAATAGATTCTTAATTTAAAATGAAAAATATTCAATGTAAAACACATGCAAATTAACATATAATTGTGATACTTTCCCTTCTTTCCAACTTAGTGGACATCCTTCTAGAAAAATATCTTTTAATGAAGTAGCTATATCCATAGTTATCCACTGATATTTGTTCACAAACAACTCTTCCATTTTGGACTTTTATATCTCAAAACTATGCTCATTGAATTTATGCATTTATATTTTTAAACTACTTGAAACTATTTTATTACACCATAGGAATAATTTCCATATATCCCCCATTTTAATGGGGTGTATCACATTTCGAGAAAAAAAACATTAGCCATAAAAGTTTCCCATTGAAACCAAAAGTGATTTGATACAAAACACATGTTTTAACCTTATATATAGGTAATTGTTTCAAATTATAGATTCTTAATTTAAAATGAAAAATATTAAATGTAAAACACATGCATTCTTATACACCATTATGTCTACATAAAGTAGTGTGAGTGATTCCACGGGTCCTCTACACCCTTCATAGGGAATAATTCGGATAGGTAGTGTTAACTTCTACAAGTTCTATATGCAGAGTCTGTAAAGGGCCAGGTAGCCTCTGGATCTCATCTTTTCTCAAAAGTGACATATCCAGTAAATGCCCCTACAGTCAATCTCTGTAATATATCTAAATAGAAGTTCTTCATTTTAATACCATAAACCTCAACCACTTTAAGGAAAACTGTGTACATGTGTCATTTCTCCCATAAATTCTTAGGCAAAGTTTTCTAAAGCATGTACATGTCATGTTGGCCTTCTCTCGTTAACTTTAAAGCATGTTTTTTTGTAAGTGCATAAAATAATTTTGCAAAGCATGTAAATGTCATTTCTCTCAAGCTTTAAGGCCTGAAAATTGAACCTAAAGTGGCTGAGCTCTCATAGAATTTTGAACTTCCATAGGATTTTAGTCTATTTGTTGAGTGTTAACTTCTACAAGTTATAAAGGCGAAATTTGTAAAGAGCCAGGTAGCCTCTGGATCTCATCTTTTCTCAAAGGTGACATATCCAGTAAATGCCCCTATAGTCAATCTCTGTAACAAATTTTAAATATAATTTCTTCATTTTAATATCCATAAACCTCAACCAATTTAAGGAAAACTGTGTACATGTGTCATTTCTCCCATAATTCTTAGGCAAATTTTTTAAAGCATGTACATGTCACGTTGGGTTTCTCCCATTAACTTTAAAGAATGTTTTTTGTAAGTGCATAAAATAATTTTGCAAAGCATGTAAATTTCATTTCTCTCAAGCTTTAAGGCCTAAAAATTAAACCTAAAGTGGTTGAAATCTCATATAATTGTGAACTTCCATAGGATTTTAGTCTGTCTGTTGAATGTTAACTTCTACAAGTTCTAAAGGTAGAGTCTGTAAAGGGCCAGGTAGCCTATAGATCTTATCTTTTCTCAAAGGTGACATATCTAGTAAATGCCCCTACAGTCAATCTCTATAATAGATCTAAATAGAAGTTCTTCATTTTCATATCCATAAGCCACTACCACTCTAAGGAAAACCTTGTACATGTGTCATTTATCTTTTCTCAAAGGTGACATATCCAATAAATTCCCCTATAGTCAATCTCTGTAACAGATCTAAATATAAGTTTTTCATTTTCATATCCATAAACCACTATCACTCTAAGGCAAACCTTGTACATGTGTCATTTCTCCTATCTTCCATAAAATTTTAGGCAAAATTTAAGACATGTGTCATTTCTATTTCATTTCTCCCACAAACTCATAAATGTGTGACTTTTTACATAACTAGTCGTTTTAGTAAGTGCATAAAATTTATTTCTCCCACAAACTAAAGGCTTCCTCCCTTTAATTCTAGATGTCAATTCTACCATAAAATTTTTAAGTCAAACTTTAATATAAACCATGCACATGTCATTTATCTCATGATCATCTGTCATTTCTCCCATGAATTTTCAATAAATGTCAATTTAATATATATCTTTATTGAATTTGTTTTTTTTCAGGGATAAGAAAACCATTAAATATGGTTGAAAAATGGAAATTATGGATAGAAGTTTCTTTCTATCCCAATCCAGGGAAAACAATGATTACATATGTGCTTTCCAATATTGTGTCTAGCATAGTTATCCAAAGGAAAATGAATATACCGGGAAGAACAACAAACAACGAGGCATATTATATCAGATTGATAGAAGGCTTTGAAACAACTATGAAGTATGCATCAAATGGAATTGTAGTTTTCACCAATTCTAAAATTGTGTGCAACCAGATGAATGACATGTACGAAGTTAAGAAGGAGAGGCTAAAAGAACTACATGGAATAGAAAACAACATTGTTAGCCAATTTTAATTTTTTAGTATAAGACATTGTTCAAATGTGAATAATATGTCTGTTGATCTAGTGCGTGGAGCAATTCCAATTCAGGATTCATCTATCAAATATGAATAAATAGATGAATTAGAATTATACGGGGAAATTCCAATGCAAGATTCATCTCTCAAATATGAATTAGTTTTGAGACGCTCTTCTTCAAAAATTCAAGATTCATCTCTCAAAGATGAACTAGTTTTGAGACACTCTTCTTCAAAAATTAAAGATTCATCTCTCAAAGATGAATTAGTGTTGAGACTCTCTCCTTCAAAATTTATTGATGGACATTGTGACATATCTTGGATATGTGTGTGTTTTGTACTTATAAATGCATCTTTTTTAATGACCATGTGCTTTTTTCAATTATATACCAAGTGTCCTCCCACCACACCAAGTAAAGTGCAACTTGGTGAACTTCACATTTGCAAAAATTGGTGAACTTCACATTTTTATAAAATTAAAATGCGGGGGCTTCAACAAATTTTTGTTTAAATGGAGTTGCACTTCCTTTTTAATGACAATGTGTTTTTTTCAATTTTATACCAAGTGTGCTCCCACCATGTAAAGCGCAATTTGGTGAACTTATCATTTTTATAATTTTTTTTGCGTAAATTGAGTTTCACACATCAATTAGTGCTTTGAAAGTTGTTTTTTACATAATTTTTGTACAGTAAATTACATTAATTTTCTGATATTTATTTTGAATTTATTTTAAATTCTAGTCATTTAAAAAAATAATTGTAAATGTTCATTGTAGATATATATATCATGGAGGATGAATGACAAATATCAATAGAATCCCATATCTCTACGAGAAGGGGGGATCAAGGATCGAGGGATGTTCATGGTATTTAAATATAATCTTAAATATCCATACATGTGTGTACATATGGAATTCATTTTTTATCGACTTTGTGAGTTAAATTAGTTGTTAATAAGTTTCTTTTTTTATTTTTTAGGAGATAAGAGGAGAGGGGTCTCTACTCTATCCATGGAGCATGCCCATCGTTCACCTAGTCGTGGTATGGCTCACGCAATTTAATCAATGAATATATACGTGTATTTATATGTATGAATGTATTTTTCAATTGATTATAAATTCGTATTTGTTTATGAAGCTTCTCTCTCGTATCGAGAGGTTGGTGGTAGTTCAAATCCCCTTAGAGGGCCATCAATAAGTGCTAGCAAGTTGCGTTAAGGTGGTGATATTTATTCCCCCGGAGGCCAATCAATGGCTGGTGGTGTTGGTTCTCAGCAGGTTCATTCTAGTTCTCAACAGTTTCAGAGTGGCGAAGATGTTATTAACCACATCGAGGTTGCCATCAATTTGAATATTTTTTTCATTCAATTTGTATAATTTTGTTTACATATGTTTTTTCTAATATACATAATTTTATATATTGATGTAGAGGCTGAAAATGCTCCAAATGTTGGTCGAAATAGACGTAGGGAAGAATGCTTCATTCAAGAAGAAGGTTGTCCACCGACCACGACATATCCGGCTAACATTTCCGATATACCGTGGGAAAGAAACATGAAGAAATGCACCTTAGAAAGTTGTCAACAACTTCATGCAAAATTGCAAAGAGATCTCGTGTCTTTGACTCTACCTGCTGAGAGTTGACAAAGCTTGGAAATAGTTACACATTCTTTAGGCAAACTAGTAGATGTGTACCCAAGTATTGGGCCAACCACGGATAATTTTGTGGATGTCATGAGGAAAACAAAGGAAATAATGATCAGACCTGATAAATGGGAGGCTGTTAAAGAAAGAGTGACAACAAAAATGGCAAAGTCTATGTTTAATTTTAAAGAAGGGCCGAAAAGAAAGATACCGAAGGTGCAATATTTCAAGTACCCTGATATAGCTCATTATTTGTATGATAGACACCTTGCGGCTTATGGAAGACTCCCATGGAAAAACGAGGTTCCACTTTATTTTGCAAAATTATTTTATGCAGAATTATTTTTGGAAATGAAACCCGATTACAATGGCCTTCCCTTTGAATTTTTTGGTCTTGGGAAAGGTCGATTGTGTGATCATAGGGGCGCTAGGCGTGATGCTGAGTTGCCTCGTCCTGAGCCACCATTGTTAGTCGACCTGTTCATGTCGAAAATTTGTGGTTAGAGATGGAAGCCACTTATCAAATTAGTCGATAAGAAAGGGATGCCATCATCGACAATATTTACAGTGGATTGGGTGGAGTTGATGTTTGTCTAAATCAACAAAGAGCACGGGAGAATGCACACACCAATTTTGTGTATTATACAGATGAAGAGATTGAAAAAATGAGTGTTGAAGATCTAAAAACATATGAAAATAATTGTTGCAATGGTTGGCACGACCTAATTGTTGATGAGGAAGAGGGCATGGGAAAGGTATGTGTTAATGGTTATGATTCAATTATTTTAACACATACATACAATTTGTAATATATATATATATATATATATATATATATATATATATATATATATATATATATATATATATATATATATATATATATACATTTATTTGTATGTACATTAATCTAACAAAAATGTATTATTATATGTTAACACCATTTCCAGTTGTCACGCTTGATGAATGAAGAAAATGTTAATATCACATTCGGAGCCTCAGGTTCAAACAATCAAGATGGGTCTCACCATCAAGATATTTTGGCAAACGTTAGTGTTTTTTAAACTTGATATTTTTAAAATAAATAATTGTGCACACATGTACATTTTCGTGTATAATTCCTGCAGAATTTGAAAGGGAATAAGCATTTTACAACGGAATAATTGCTGTAAAATAGGCGTTTTGCATTTTTTTAGTAATGTTGTCTATTACACTGTGGTTGTTTGGAGTATTTTATGACTGGGGTGCACATTTCTGTGGCTATCATGTTCTCCTACTATTTTGCACAGAATAAATATTCCACCTTTTCATGACATTTTCATGAATTTAAGCCTCTATAAAAAAGATAATATTTCTTATCATATCATAACTTCCTTTAAAAATGATAATATTTCTTATCATATCAGAATTTTATGAGTTGATCATCCCTAGAAAAGACAAAGTGGCTGTCATGATCTCTGACTGTTTTGTACAGAATAAATATTCCACCTTTTTATGATCTTTTCATGAATTTAAGCCTCTGCAAAAAAGATATTTTTTCTTATCATATCAGAACTTCCTTCAAAAAATATAATATTTCTTATCATATCAAAATTTTATGAGTTGATCATTCCTAGAAAAGACAAAGTCGCTTTCATGATCTACGACTGTTTTGCACAGAATAAATATTCCACATTTTCATGATCTTTTCATGAATTTAAGCATCTGCAAAAAAAGATAATATTTATTATCATATTAATATTTATTCTCTACGTTCCTCAGGGTCTCTTTTTCGATCATATTTTCTCATAATAAATATTTAAATATTTGTTATGATAAATATTTAAATCAATATTTAAATACTTATTATGATAATATTTGAGAGTGCTTCTATCTTTCTTTTGCGAGATGGTCTCGTCTATTCTCTATGTTCCTCAGGGTCTCTTTTTCGATCATATTTTCTCATACAATTCCTTCGATTTCCCATGATAATAGAGTATGATGTTCAAAACATTTCCTTCAAAAATTTAGACAAAATCTCAATTAAAAAAAAACATCACAAAATATTTAATTTTAAAAAAACTCATTTTAAATTTTTTGCAAAAACTACATACTTCAATCCAAAACACTTAATTCAAAAAATCTGAGAAAAAAATGTCTTACAAAAATGAAACAAAGCTCAAAATATTTCCTTCCAAGTCCTACAAAAAAATATGATTTAAAAAGTTAGACAAAAACTCATTTAAAAAAATCATTATAAAAGATTTACTTCAACCCAAAAAACGTACTCTAAAAAAATGTCACTTCAAAAAATGCCTCCAAAAGATGTCCATTGAAAATTAATTCCAACTTCCTAAAAAATGCCACTTTAAAAAATACTTCAAAAAAGCCTTAAAAAAAGTACTTCCAAAAAATGTCCTTTGAATATTAAGCCTAGAAAGAGTCCTTTCGAAATTAAGCTCAAATCCATACCTTCAAAAACAATGAAAATTAAGCCCAAATCCATACTTTCAAAAAACATAAAGCCCAAAAAACATCCAAAAAATGTATCACATACCTCCAAGAAATGTCCTTTGAATGTTACTCCAAGCAAAGTCTTTAAACCCAAAACAATTTTTTGTAAAAATGTTCTTTGAATGTACCTCCAAGAAAATTCCTTAAACCCAAAACAATTCTTTACAAAATCAGACCAAGACCTTTGTAAAAATACCAAATGTGCAAAAATAATGAATGATTTCGTGGCAATTTATATAGACGCGAAATGTTTTTTCCGAGGGGCCCCAAAGTATTTTTCGGCCGACGGAAAATTGGGTAAAAGTTCGATCGAACTTTTATACAAAATTTCGCTGAACTTTTATGTTGTTAGACTTGACGGGCCGTCGGCACAAAAAATAATTCGCCGGAACTTTTTTTAAGAGTTCGGCCGAGCTAACGCGTCAACAATTACACAGAACCAAGCTCTCAATACGTATCTACAACTTTGGATTGATTAAACTCCATGAAACATTCTCAATTAAATTTCGAAACCAAGACAAGAATTTTTAGAATTGAATCTACTTTCAGGAAATATAACTTTTATGGAATTTCATAAATATTTACTAATTTTAATTAATTTTGTAATAAAACGAGTGCAAACAATTTCTGAAGGTCATTATGATTCAGTGAAATCATAATTCTATATCTTCCAAAATACATTGTAAAAAAAATTGAAAAAATTATGGTGCATTACATCAGTCTGTCGTCTCTAATGGGTAGTTTTTAAATTTTTAGTTTATAACTTATATGTTAAGAAATTTCTTGTGCCGCGAAACATATTCAAAATATGTAGTTTTTTCATATTGGACCAGTTCAAAAAATTCTAGTAATTATGATATGCATCCGTTGGCTTTGTAAATATGAAAAAATTGAAATAGAATCTGTCTAGATTGTTGTAACACATTTTGTTTCTCAAAAACACAAATTTTCAAAGAATACAACATTGTGTATCAACATGACTTCTTATGAATCCTTTGATTGTAAAAAAACACACTCAAAGAAACTCTAAGTTGACATATCAAATGTGTATAAAAAAATTCCAAAAAATAAGCAATAGACAGCTAATAAAATTTTTGACAACTTTTATTTTCATCACAAAATGAAATTCTAAAGAGAAAAATTGTTTTATCTTGCAGAAAGTTGAAGAACAGAAAAAATTGAAAGTTTTTTCTCGAAAAAGGGCAAAAAGTGTAACCCAACTTCACATTTTCACCAATTAATATTAATATGAGAAATATTTTTTCCATGTTATTTCGCCACCTCGACCACATGCAAATACGCATTAGGATGTGGGTCGGCATCCAGCTCAGCCAAAAATGATTCAAGGTCAACCATCTGTACTCCCCTAAGAGAGAGAAGTCGTCTCGTGACACCGTCAGAAAGAGAGGAAGTAAGTCCTCATAAATGATAATATCTGCCAACACTCCAGTCCCCGATGAGGAGAGCTGCCCATATGAGGAAAATGAATAAATGATTAAAGAGGGAATAAATGGCTCAGTGATCCACCAGATCAAATGCGATCCCAATGTAACTACTCTGTATGGAAACAATACCTCTAACCGCTTAGGCCATCCAAAAGATATCAAGGCTAATAAAAAAAAGACAAAAATTTCATAAGGGAGTTCACGAGGAGTACACGCCGCCCACACTGAGCAATAACTATCACCTACTACCCACACAGAAAAATTTAAACTATCCTGATCACCGACGAGTAGTCAAAATCCAATAATGTGAAACCTAAAAATTCAAACCATGGCCAGCCTGAAAGGAATGCGGCCAAGGATGTCGCCCAGGAAAATTAGGCCTCAAGTTCTACATTGAATCATGTGTCCTCAGTCTTCCCCATCTCAGTCGCACGGAGCACATCCCCTTCTGAGAATTAACCAGTGTATACAAAAAATCCACAATAGCAACACATGCAATCACTAATATCCCACCAGTGTTTACAGATTTGTATCTTAGCACTTTTGTAGGGCTTGTACAAAGAGATGGGGTTTAAACACTTATCCCAAATCGATGATAGAAAATTGTCCAGTTCTCCAGTTTTCTGCCCAGTGTTGAACTGTGCAAGGTGACACTAGAGACAATTATCCATATATAAGTCTTTTTGACTAGAGAAGCAATTACAATAGTTGTATAGACACCCACAACAACAAGCAGTAACTAAAATAAGAAAATGACTTCATTGTGGTGGATTAAGTGACACCCTTCTCATAGTCTCCAAACAGCTAAAATAGAAAACGCAATCCTGGAAGTTCTCATCTATCCCACACAAAGGCTTATCTAGTGTCAATCTAGCTACTCCTAGGAGTTTTCGTTAGCTAGCGAAACCAACATCTCCCTTGACCAAAACTACCCCAAGCTAAAAGCACCAATAGAGTTTATAGTTTTTTAAGTTGCTTCAATACACTAGCTATGCTTTTTCCATGGCTGCATGGTTAGCATTTTCCTCCTAAAAACCACACCTTTCTTGACCATCAGTATCCCATATTTCTGCCTTGACTCCACTCAAATCCTGGAAAGGCTGCGACTTGTTGGGGGCTTATGAGATTAGTTTCAGTACATGTTTACTGCAGCGATGTATAGGATTTATAGCAGGAAAATGTGCTTACATACTAAGCATCACCAACCCCTGTATTAGATGAATCTGTCATAATACCTCCCATACCTCTCACTAGATAATTTGAAATTTGATCCATCTCCACTCATGTTAAATCCTACTTAAGATAGATCTATGTTGATATAAATATATATAATATAATCGGTAAGAGCTCAACTGCTGCTTGACTGTGATTGAGCTTACCTTGTGTAACCGAGATTGACCTTATGTGACTGCAAATTCTCATCCAGGAGTAAATTGTAGTGCACATCGCTTAATAAAGTCATTTGTCATATGTTTAGTATTTCTAAGCTCACAACTTCAACTTAGTTGTGTACACACAAATTTGGGAGTGATTTTTGTCATTTGATCATCAATTTATTTATCAATATAGTTTTATAAATTAAATGGAAAATAAAAGTAGATAGACATTCACACACACAACAACAACAACAACACATGCAACCACTGATATCCCACCAATGTTTACATATTTGTATCTCAGTACTTTTGCAGGGCTTGGACAAAGAGATGGGGTTTAAACACTTATCCCAAATCGACGATAGAAAATTGTCTAGTTCTCTGGTTTTCTTCCCAGTTTTGAAATGTGCAAGGTGACACTAGAGACAGATACCCATATATAAGTCTTTTTGACTAGAGAAGTATTTACAATATTTTTATAGACACCCACAACAACAAGCAGTAACTAAAATAAGAAAATGAATTCATTGTGGTGGATTAAGTGACACCCTTCTCATAGTCTCAAAACAGCTAAAACAGAAAATGCAATCTTGGAAGTTCTTATCTATCCCACACAAAGCCTTGTCTAGTGTCAATCTAGCTACTCTTAGGAGTTGTCCTTGGCTAGTGAAACCAACATCTCCCTTGAGAAAAACTAGCCCAAGCTCAAAGCACCAACATAGTTTATAGTTTTTTAACTTGCTTCAATACACTAGCTATGCTTCGTCCATGGCTGCATGGTTAGCGTTTTCCTCCAAAAAAATACACCTATCTTGACCAAAAGTATCCCATATTTGTGCCTTGAATCCACTCAAATCCTGGAAAAAAATGCGACTTGTTGGGGGCTTATGCAATTAGTTTCAGTAATTGTTTACTGCAGCGATGTAAAGAATTCATAGCAGGAAAATGTGCTTGCATATTTAGCATCACCGACCCCTGTATTAGATGAATCTATCATAATACCTCCTATACCTCTCACTAGATAATTAGAAATTTGATCCCTCTCCACTCATGTTAAATACTACTTAAGATATATCTATGCTGATATAAATATATATAATATAATCGGTAAGAGCTCAACTGCTACTTGACTGTGATTGAGCTTACCTTGCGTAACTGATTGACCTTATGTGACTGCAACTTCTCATCTGGGAGTAAATTACAGTGCACATCGCTTAATAAAGTCATTTTTCATCTGTTTAGTATTTCTATGATTTCATGGAGATGCAAATCACGGTGGAACTGTCTTAACGGTTTTTTCCTCTGTACGAGCCCGAGTCCGATAAAAACCACAAATAGAAACTTGACCAGAAACAAAAGTAGGATCAATATCAAAATGTGAAATGTCATGTTCATCGGCCTCTCCAGGAGAAAGGTCTATAGGTTGATAGGCCGAGACCTTCTTAAACTTTGGAGGTCTTTTCTTCTAATGAGGGACATTTTTTGTGAGAAATGATGCTTCCTCGGAATTTCCAAAGAAAGATCGTTTAACGATGAGTGGGTCCATAGACTCTGAAGAAGTGATAAAAACCTCCAGTTCCTTATCTGGGGATAAATCATAGGAGATGAAAATAACAACCGACTAGACTTGGATATTGGAATCTGTAGAGGGACAAACCAGGGAAGGAACTATTGGAAATTAATTCCAACTGCTGTTGGTAGAGCAGAAGGACGAGAATTTAATGTTGATGGGAGTTCTTGAAGGACAACGACAAAAATTACCAGTCCCGATTTGCACTTCACGAAACCACATTCTTATCTACAACACCTACCGCTTTAAATCCTACTCCAACCATAAATTACCCATCGCTTCATTCTAGCAGCATCCTACATGAAATCAGAAGGGGAAAGTTAACCCACCAGAGAAGCTGACATCACCTTCCTCTAGACCAATCAATGGAGCTCCTTGGGGTAAAGAAATGAGCTTTGGCATACAATTTTAAGCTCCACAGAATGTACAATGTTAAATGTTTTTTATTTGCCGCAACATATGTTTTAAGAACTTAGGTTATATTTGTATTTTATAATATATATATATATATATATATATATATATATATATATATATATATATAAGCTTTGTAATATAAACTTCCTGTAATTGTATTGATTGTGTAATGTAATTTTTTCTCGAAGGCAGAAAAAAAAAAAGACAGAGAGTGTAACATAGTTAGAGCAGTGACTATGTGTGTTGAAGACAGAGAGAGTTAAAAAAAAAAAAATTGAAGAGCGTTGTATGAGTGTAGCAGCCAGAAGATTTTTCATTATAATCTATAACTGTAGTTCTGAAGAAAATTTAATTTTGTAACAGTTCAGAAGTTTAATGAAATATTTTATTTACTCCATCTCTTTCCAGATTTATTTTTTTATCTCTGTGTTAGAAGAGAAATTTCGTTTTCTCTCTGTTGTTCCAGAATAACCATAAATTCCAACATGGTATCAGAGCTACTCCAGGCTCTTTTCATTTTCTAAAGAAGCTGAAGGAAGAAGGAGTTGTTGAAGCTTTTGACCAGCAGTGTGAAAGATCAACAAAACAAGGTATTTATCAAAAACGTAGTTTTTTGTTTGCTTGAAGAATACAGTCCAGAGAACTATAGAAGGAGGTCTCTTGAAGACGTAGTTCATCTCTCAGTAGTAAGAAAGTTTATTTAAAAACACAGTCAAGTTTTTTAAGCATAGTTTAGTAAGCTAGCTATGGCAGGAGCTAGCACAAGCACAAGTATGGGAAATACTCAACTCTCACAGTTCAATGGGAAGAACTATGACTATTGGGCAATCACAATGAGAACCCTACTTTCCTCTCAATATTTATGGGATCTAGTTAAATATGGTCTAGAAGAACCAACAGATGAATAAGCATTTAATGCCTTAACACAGGCAGAGAAGGATTTGCTGAAGAGTAATAGGAAGAAGGACTCAAAAGCCCACTTCTATCTCTATCAGGCAGTGCATGAAAGCATATTTCCAAGGATTGCAGCAGCAAAGAGGTCCAAGGATGCATGGTATACCCTCCAGATAGCCTATTAAGGCATGGAGAAAGTGAAGACAACAAAGCTACAAATGTTAAGGAGAGAATTTGAAACTCTCTATAGGAAAGAGTCTGATAACATAAACTCATTCTTCACACATGTGATTGGGTTGGTCACCTAGATAAGGTCTCATGGAGAGACACTTGAGGAAAGAAGAATAGTGGAGAAAATATTGAGAAGTCTACCCTCAAGATTTGATGCCATAATAGTGGCAATAGAAGAGACCAATAATCTCTCATTGTTTATAGTTGATGAGCTTCATGAATCATTGATGACACATGAACAAAGATTGAGCAGAACAACAAACTCATCTTTGGAACATGCCTTCAAGACCCAAATTTCCTTTGGAAGAGGAAGAGGTCAAGGTAGATCAAACTACAGAGGAAAAGGAAGAGTCAGAAGCCAAAACAGAAGAAGAAACAACCTTGCAAGTTCTAGTGGAAGGGGAAAAAATCAAAGTCAGAATCAAAGCCAAGGGAGCAACCAACTAGGTGGAAAAAATCATGCACATGGACAAAGGTATGATAAATCCCAAGACCAATGTCATTACTATAAGAAGTATGGGCATTATGCCAATGAATGTAGGAAGAAACAGAGTGACATGGGTAATAGACCCAATGCTAATTTTACTAAGGAAAATCTCAGTCAAGAGAATTTATTTTTAGCATGTAATATGGCTGAGGAAAAGAATGAAGATATATGGTTTCTAGATTCAGGATGTATCAACCATATGACTGGAAACATTTCTATTTTTTCCATGATTGATGAAAATGTGAAGTCTCAAGTAACATTGGGGATAGATAGTAAGGTCTCTATCATGGGAAAAGGCAGAGTAAGTGTTTTAACAAATAAAGGAGAAAAGAGAACCATATTAGATATTTACTATGTGCCTGGTATGAAGTGTAACCTTTTGAGCATTGGACAACTCATTTAGAAAGGCTACAATGTATTCTTTGAAGATGATGCATTTACCATCATGGACATACCACCAAGCAAGCAAAGGATTACACAAGTGAAGATGACAAAAAACAGAATGTTCCCTCTCAAGATGAGAGCAGATTTGAAGAAAGGAGTTGCAATGGCAGCAGTGACACAAGAGACTTACCAAAGAGAAGCAAATGATGAAAACTCATTATGGCACCTGAGATTTGGACATCTCAACTTTGGAGGTCTGAATTAGTTGCACAGAAAATGTATGGTAAAGGGATTACCATTGATTGAAAAACCAAATAGCCTATGTGAAGGATGCATCTTGGGAAAATAACATAGAGAAAGCTTTCCATCAGGAAATAGCATAAGGGCAAAGACATCCTTAGAAATAGTCCATTCTGATTTGTGTGGACCAATGCAAACACCATCATTAGCAGGAAACCACTATATGTTGACCTTTATTGATGATTACACAAGAAAAACATGGGTTTATTTTTTAAAGTTGAAGAGTGAAGTGTTTGAGAAATTCTACCACATTAAAGCTCTTGTAGAGAATCAAAGTGGGTAGAAAATTAAGGTCTTAAGAATAGACAAAGGAGGAGAATATATCTCCAAATAATTTCTGTATTTTTGCAGAGAGAATGGGATACACAAACAACGTACAACAAGGTATACACCACAACAAAATGGAGTTGCTAAAAGAAAAAATAGAACCATCATGGACATGGTAAGAAGCATGTTGAAGGCAAAACATTTTCCAAATGAATATTGGGTTGAAGCTGTAAATTGTGCAGCATACATTTTGAATAGATGCCCAACCAAAGCTGTTATGAACAAATTTCTGGAAGGAGCATGGAGTGGAGCAAAGTAGTTTGTCACTCACATGAAAGTATTTGGATGTGTGGCTTATACACATGTTCTAGATCAACTTAGGAAGAAGTTGGACAGTAAGGGGGAGAAGTGCATATTTGTTGGATACAGTGAAGAATCCAAAACATATATATTGTATAACCCATCCAACAAGAAATTTATGATAAGAAGATATGTGCAGTTTATTGAGGAAGAAGCTTGGGATGGAAGCATTGAGAAAACAGTGAATGTAAAAAGTTGTTTATCTCATGATGAAGATGAGTAAGAAATCGCTGAAATAAACCCCTCATTAACAACACCACCTCCACCAACACAAGGACAACAAGGGACACCACAAGAAGGTATGAGAACACCCTTAAGAAGTGATGACAATGCTTCTCCAAGCACATCACAAGGAGCAGATTTGAGTGGTTCTACAAGCACAAGTTCAACAAGTGAAAGAGGAACTAGATTCAAAAGTTTGAATGAGATTTATGAGCAAGAGGCAGCAAATGAAGGTATTAACTCTTTATTTGCATTGTATTGTCATGTTGAGGATCCTATTCATTTTGAAGAAGTAGTAAAAGATAATAAATGGATAGATGCTATGGATGAAGAGATAAATTCCATAGAGAAAAATAAGACATGGGAATTAGTTGATCTCCCAAAAGGCAAAGAAGTAATTGGAGTGAAATGGGTTTATAAAACCAAGAGCAATGCTGAAGGTAAGATTGAAAGGCACAAGGCAAGACTTGTTGTCAAAGGCTACAAACAACAACAAGGAAGAGATTATGAAAAAACATTTGCACCAGTTGCAAGAATGGAAACAATTGTAGAAATTTATTGATACCGATGTATTACTGGATTCTCCTTATCTAAAAATATTTATCTTCTTGCTAAATACAAAATCCTTCCACTGTTAAACTTGCGGAAATTTAAAACTCAATTGCAAACACATGTGAATAAATTCAGTCAGACATAACACAGTTTTTTAATAGGAAAGCTTAAAGCTAAAAACCTCAACTATCTTATATTATGTATATCAATGGAATCATGTAATAATCTCATACAAAGCTTAGTACATCAAGCTCTCAGTACAATCAACAATCATTACACACTGTCATGTAGAAATTTGCATATCTATGCACCAATTTCTTACCTCCTGACAGCCTGCCTCCACTGCACAGTCCCTGCTGAAGAAGACCTCTGAATGAATTCGAATTGGCCTTTCCTTGACTACGCAATCCTGATTGGCAACTCCAATGTGTGTCAGATGCATTGAATACATCACAATAGTCACAACAGATAGTCCATCTCACCCTTTCACCTATCTCTCCATTGGGTCTCTACTGGAACTGACATGAAAATAGTTAACTGTTGTATTTGTTTATTTGTTAGTGAGTTATTAGTTGTGAATTAATTAATTAAATAATTCACTTAACTCTCACTAGTGCATCTTTCAGTTAAACTAGATACAACTAGCTCAACTGAGCTTAACTCACTTAACTAAGTTAAACTGAATAACAACTCCATTAACTACTCTTCCAACTCTGTCATAACTTTGCCACTTCAGTTCTAACTGATTCCTCCATGCATGAGTCACCAATAACACTAGGAATTGTGTAATTCCTTCAGCCCACTAATTTTCTAAATCTTTTCACTAAAATAAAGTGCTCCAAGAGAATAAGTCGATGTTTATTGTTGGATTATTATTAAGGGTTAATAATAATCGACATGCACCTATTTTTAGATCGACAATCTATAAATAGACTTCGCCCAATATTCTAAAATATAATTTCATATATTTTCCACATTTGACCAGCCATCTACAAATAACATCCTGCAACCTATATAATATGCTCACCATGTCTAAAAATAGACATACACCTAAAAATAGCCTGCGGGCCCCACTTAGTGAAGGTGCTTACTTTTCACTAAGCTCATCATCTTGTTGAATCTCAACACTCCCTCTCAACAAGATAGGGATTATCCTTCACCCCGATCCTGCCTCTATGGTATTCAAATTTTCTCTTGTCGAGCGCCTTCGTCAAAATATCTGCATCCTAATCTTTCATAGGAATGTCCTGAAGCAACATGATCTTCCGCTACACAAAATCTCTGATATGATAATACCGAACATCAATATGTTTAGAGCTATCATGAAACACAATATTAATTGAGAGTTTAATGCAACTCTGATTATCACAATGTATCATTATAGTATCTAAATGTGAACCGAAAAAACTGACCAGGATCTTCCTCATCTAGATAGCCTCACATGTAGCTTGACTTGCTACCATGTATTCTTCTTTCGATGAACGGAGTGCTACGGATATTTGTTTTCTGCTATACCAAGAAACTGTTATAGATCTGATAATAAAAGTCCCTCCTGATGTGCCCTTTCTGTCTATTGGGCTTCCTACCCAATCTGCATCCATGAAGACATGCAACTTCACCCCATCCGTCTGTCTATACCATAAGCCATACTCAAATGTGCTCCTAAGATACCTCAGGATATGCTTTCATGCCTTCCAAAAGAGATTGGTAGGCTTAACCATCGCTTGTGAAACCTAGTTCATCGCATAGCATATGTCTGGTCTTGTATTAAATAAATACATGAGCAAACCCACCAACTGTCGATAAACAGTGGCATCCACTACCTTTGCCGATGTAGCATCCTCTTTCCTTCAATTTTCTGGAAGAGGAGTATCCATGGGCTTGCAGTCCTCGCTGTGAAACTTACCAAGTATCTCCCGAGCATACTTGCCTTGAGACACAAACAATTCACCTTCTCATTGCCATATTTCCAATCCAAGGAAATAATGAAGGAGGCCCAAATCCTTCATCTCGAACTCCTTTGAAAGATCTGTCTTGCATGAGTGTATCAACTGCTCATCACCCATTAGTATTAAATCTTCAACATACATAACAATGATTAAAAGCTTACCCTCCACCACAATTTGGTACAAGTTTGCATCCGCCTCACTCTTGGTGAAGCCAAGTCTAGTGAAATAGCTATCGATCCATGTGTACCAAGCACGTGGTGCTTGCTTCAGCCCATACAACGCTATTTTATCTCTACACACATGCAACTCACTACTGAAGATCTCAAATCCTTTAGGCTGCTCAATTTACACCTCTTCCTCAATGATCCCATTAAGGAATGTAGTCTTCACATCCATCTGATGAATGTGCCAACCCATCTGCATTGAGAGAGAAAGGATGGTCCTTATGGAATAATACCGTGCGACAAGGGCAAAGGTTTCTTCATAATCAATCCCTTCGATCTGTGAGAATCCTTGGGAAACAAATATTACCTTATACTTCTCGACGCTTCGATCAACAGCTTGCTTTACCTTGTACATCCATTTCAAATATACCACTGATTTACCCACCGGCCTTGGAACAATATACCAAGCATTGTTTATGACAATGGAGTCACACTCCTCCACCATGGCATCTACCCATGTGGGCTCCTACGCTGCTTCTTCAAAATAAGATGGCTTTGTCACGAGACATTTGCTCATAAGATCCATGTATCCAGTAAATCGGTCAGGTGACTGTCTCTGTTTGCACTCTGTTGTAGGGACTCCTACATTCTCTGCCGCATCAAGATTCATTCTCTTAGCTTATGTGGTATGCTTTCTACCTCTTTTGATGTTTGGTTCTGCATGAGTGGACTCCTCCACTCCATGAATCTCCTCTAGTGGCTGATACACATCTAGAGGCTCATCTTTGGGAACAAGAAGTTCCTCCTCTGCATGCAAGTGTAGCTCCCTCTCAAACAACAACTTCATGGCTTTCACCTCATTGAATTTTATATCCCATTGCACCACATTATTTCGACTGTTTGGAAAATACACACGATAATTATGGGGTGTTTCTGTGTACCCCAAAAATATCCCAACTTCTGCAGTCGGCTCCAGCTTCTTCCTAGTGTCCTTTGTCACATGAATGTAAACAAATGAGCCAAGAATATTCAAATGAGAAATATCATTCTTCTTACCCGTAAAAGCTTCTTCAGGTGTACTCATGTCAATTATACTATGAGGAAAACAAATTTTCACATAAACTGGAGTGTTGCATGCTTCCGCCCACAAGTGCATCGGTAGGCCCTGGTCATGTAGCATAGCTCGTGCAACACCCATGATCATTATGTTCTTCCTCTCTGCGAGCCCATTCTGCTGTGGGTTATGAAGCGCTATGAGTTCCCTTCAAATTCCTTCTTTGCTACAAAATTCTTTGAATTCATTCAAGATATATTCACCACCATTATCGCTCCGCAGAGCCTTCACTTGCTTCCCCGACTCCTTCTCCACCAATTCTTTCAACTCACAGAACTTTGAGAATGCTTCACTCTTTTTCTGCATGAAAAAGATCTAGCATCTATGAGAATAGTCATCAACAAATATAACATAATAACTATGTTTTGTTGTTGAATCAACCGAGAAAGGTCCACACACGTCTATATGAATTCTCTCCAATATCACCGAAGCATGGTTATCCTTCTCATGAAAGGTGGTCTTCAAAAAATTACCCATAGTACATCGCTTGCACTAATCTGACTACGCAAGAGAGACCTTGGGGATTCCAATAGAAATCTGCTACAAAATCTTCAACACGTCATGGTGAAGATGGCCCAATCTTCTGTGCCATAATTCACCCTCATCCCAGCTCACCACTTCTAATGCTTTGCCCATCATTGCAGCACAGCCATATACCTCCATCTTATAGAGATTCTTAACTCGAATTCCTATCCTCTTGGTTTGACCCGTTGTTTTATGTCGCAGGAAATATTTTCCCTCGCTGAAAACAACGTCATAACCTCTATCTTCCAACATTGCGACTGATACCAAGTTCTTCTTCAGACCTAGTAAATGCATAACATCTTTCAACCGAAATGTTTTACCTAACTCCATCTCAAAGGTAATGGTTCCAATGCTGGTCACACTGTATCTACCATCGTCGCCCATCTCTATATGCATTTGGAGATCCTTCTCCTCCAAGTCACTAAACAACTCCTTGTCTCCCGTCATATGGAAAGATGCACCACTATCAAGATACCACACTGATACCATTGAGCTTGAAACCAAGCATGCGATCAAAGAGAAATCAAGTTAAAATTGCGAGGCTAAGGCCTCTCCAGCTACAGCTCCAACAACCTTCTTGTTCTTCTTTTTCTGTGGGCAGTTAGTGGCCAGATGCCCACGTTCGTGACAATGAAAACACTTCACTTTGGAGAAATCCAACTTCTTGCCTTTAGCCTCAGATTTTGGATGGGATTTCTTCCCCTTTCCTTTCCTTTCTTTGGAAGCCAAAGAAAAATTCTCTTCGTCATCAATATTCGATGAAGAGTCATCCCTAGTACTTTGCCATATCTCCTCCTGCACAAGATCTGACCAAAGTCGCTCCAAACCTGGCAGTTTCTCCAGTCCATTGACAGAGTCTTTGTAGCTATGCCAACTCTTCGAAAGCCCAAGGAGAGCCAAGCTAACCAATTCATCATCCTTAACTGAAATCCCCACACTTCCCAGTTCATCCCTACATTTTACAAACTTCGTGAGATATTTTGGAATACTGTCACCCTTCTCCATTTTTATTTTTTTGAGCTTATCTTTTAGCGCCAACTTCCTCTGGTCGCTGCTGCTTTGGAAAAGATCTGTCAAAGCCTTCCACATTGCAAATGGAGTGGCTTTCTTGTGAAGGCTTGAAAAAATATGGTCCTTCACACCTTCCAAAAAAATTCTTCTTGTCTTTTCTACCTTCTTTTGCCATGCGTCATGTCCTGCAGCATCACTAGAAGAAGGCTTAGGAACATCACTATCGATGAAATACTTCAGTCCATTATCTTCAAGCACTGCCTCCATCCTATTCTTCCAGGCTATGTAATTCAAGCTACCCTCAAGGGAATACTCCAATCGCAACCCATTGAAAGACATTTCAATGAATACTCAATTGTCACACCAAGAAATTTTTGCAGCAAATTCGAATTGTCCACTAGCACAAAACTCAACACTTATTCACAATTACAATCTCCAGTGATCAATATTGCTCTAATACAATGTAGAAATTTATTAACACTGATGTATTACTGGATTTTCTTTATCTAACAATATTTATCTTCTTTCTAAATACAGAATCCTTCTGCTATTAAACTTGCGGAAATTTAAAACTCAATTGCAAACAGATGTGAATAAATTCAATCGCACATAACACAGTTGTTTAATGAGAAAGCTTAAAGCTAAAAAACCCAACTATCATATATTATGTATATCAATGGAATCATGTAATAATCTCATACAAATCTTAGTACATCAAGCTCTCAGTAAAATCAACAATCATTACACACTATCATGCAGAAATTTGCATATCTATGCATCAATTTCTTTCCTCCAGACAGCCTGCCTCCACTACACAATCCCTGCTGAAGAAGACCCCTAAATGAATTCGAATTGGCCTTTCCTTGACTGCGCAATCCTCATTGGAAACTCAAATGTGTGTTAGATGCATTAAATACATCACAATAGTCACAACAGATAGTCCATCTCACCCTTTCACCTATCTCTCCACTGGGTCTCCATTGGAACTGACATGCAAGTAGTTAACCGCTGTATTTTTTCAGTTGTTAGTGAGTTATTAGTTGTGAATTAATTAACTAATTAATTCACTTAACTCTCACTAGTGTATCTTTCAGTTAAACTAGATACAACTAGCTCAACTGAGTTTAACTCACTTAACTGAGTTAAACTGAATAACAATTCCATTAACTAATCTTCCAAATCTATCATAACTTTGCCACTTTAGTTCTAACTGAGTCCTCCATGCATGAACCACCAATAACCCTAGGAATTTCATAATTCCTTCAGCCCACTGATTTTCCAAATCTGTTCACTGAAATAAAGTGCTCCAAGAGAATAAGTTGATGTTTATTTTTGGATTATTATTAAGGGTTAGTAATAATCGACATGCACCTATTTTTAGATCGACGATCTATAAATAGACTTCGCCCAATATTCTAAAAATATAATTTCATCTATTTTCCACATTTGACTAACCATCTACAAATAGCATCCTACAACTTATAGAATATGTTCACCATGTCTAAAAATAGACATACACCTAAAAATATCCTGCTGGCCCCACTTAGTGAAGGTGCTTACTTTTCACTAAGCTCATCATCTTTTTGAATCTCAACAACAGTAAGAGAAGTGTTGTCCATAACAGCACAGCAATAGTGGAAAGTTTACCAAATGGATGTGAAATCAACATTCCTAAATGCAGTATTGATGGAAGAGGTTTATGTTGAACAACCTCTGGGATATGAGAAAGAAGGCCAAGAGCACAAAGTATGCAGATTGAAAAAATCTCTGTATGGGCTAAAACAAGCACCAATAGCATGGTACAGTAGGATAGATACCTATCTACTAGAAAATAGGTTTGAAGAATGTGAAGGAGAACCCACATTATACATCAAAGAAACAGATGGTAAGATGCTTATTGTTGTTTTGTATGTTGATGATGTTGTATTTACAGGTAATTATGCTTACCTAATTGAGAATTTTAAAACAGTCATGAAGGATGAATTTGAAATGACTGATATGGGATTGCTGAGATACTTCTTAGGAATAGAAGTAGATAAAAATGAAAATAAGATTTTTATTTCTCAAGCAAAGTATGTTAAAGAAATTCTAGAAAGATTTAACATGCATGATTGCAAAGCAACAATTACACCTATAGTGATGGGATTGAAGTTAAGAAAAGAAGATAACAGGAAGGATTTTGATCCAAGTTTGTATAAGAGCATAGTTGGCAGCCTTATGTATTTGACTGCAATTAGGCCGGATATTATGCATGTTGTAAGTTTAATTTCCAAATTTATGGAAAGGCCAAAGGAGGCACATTAGCAAGGAACAAAAATAATTCTGAGGTATGTGATAGGAACAAAGAAGTATAGTATTTTATACACCACTTCAGAAAATTTTGAATTGATTGGATATACTGATAGTGATTGGGCTGGAAGTATAGATGACAGTAAAAGCACCTCTGGATATGTTTTTCATATGGGATCAGGATCCATTTCATGGGCTTCTAAGAAACAGCCAATTGTGGCTTTATTAACAATAGAGACAGAGTATGTGGCAACTACAACAGCAACATGGCAAGCAATTTAGATGAGAAGAATGTTGAGAATTTTGTGTCCTAAACAGGTAAAAGGCACAACAATTTATTGTGATAATATCTCATCTATAGTTTTATCCAAGAATTAAGTGTTTCATAAGAGAATGAAACACATGGATGCCAAGTATCACTACATCGGAGAATTAGTGAGCAATGGAGAAATTTTTTTACGACATTGTAGAACAAAGGCGTAGTTTGCTGATATATTAACAAAACCATTTGGGCAGAAGAGTTTTAACTATCTCAGAAAATGTCTAGGTATGCAAGAGAAAATTAGTTGTAATTAGGGGGAGTGTTGGAAATTAATTCCAACTGCCGCAGGCAGAGAAAAAGGACGAGAATTTAATGTTGATGGGAGTTCTTGAAGGACGACGACAGCAATTACCAGTCCCGATTTTCACTTCACGCAGCCACATTCTTATCTGTAGCACCTACTGCTTTAAAGCCTGCTCCAACCATAAATTACCCATTGCTTCATTCTGGCGGCATCCTATATGAAATCAGAAGGGGAAAGTTAACCCACCGGAGAAGGTGACGTCACCTTCCTCCGGACAAATCAATGGAGCTCCGCGGGGTTTAACTTTAGAAACTATAGAAATTTGCTGAATAATGATTAATTATCCACCGAGACTATCCTGATCACATACAATTCGAATTTATATGCAACGCATAATCTCTTCCACTCAGATCATCAAACATGCGGAAATAAAACAAGCGATAACACATCAAATCATCATACACATTAACACAGTATGTATGGGGAAAGCTTATAGCTGAAAACCCCGCAGCTATTGTGTATATTATAATGGAGAAATCATGTAACAAACTCAATACAATACTCCTCACAAGTACTCAATACTTTCTCATAAAGTTACACACAAACTAGCTTGGTTTTGAACAGGTTACTGGTTCAAAACTCACCACTAATTTCCTTGCCTCTATTGCGCAATCATGGCCTGTCTATATAGATATCCAAGGTTCAAATCTCCTTGGCTTGACAGCGCAATCATCATGGGCAATTTCTCCAAGTGTGGTGCAAATCTCATGCACAACTGATGTTGCCACTGATAGCTAACTCCACCCTTTCATCTACCTCTTTCACTGGTCTCCACTGAACTGTCCATGCACTGTAGTGAACTGATGTGTTCTTGAGTTGAATAATGAGTTACTAATTAATGAATTAAACAATATTTAATTCACTCCACTCATAACTAATTGATTAGCTAGTTAAACTAATCTCAATCAGTTCAACTAAAATAAACAGAACACAACTCCACTAGCTGTCTCATTAACTCCACCAAACTTCTGCCACTGAAGTCCTAACTGAAGTCAACCATGCATGATGCCATCAAACCTTTGGGAATAGCGTAATTCCTCTGTCAGATGCATGAGCCACTTCCAAGGCTCGAACTGAAGTGCTCCAAGAGAGTAAACTGTTGTTTAGAGTCCAAATATTATTAAGGGTAAATAATATTTGACTTCCCTATTTTTAGGATAGGCAGTCTAAAAATAGAATTCGACCTATAGGTCCAAAAATAGAGGTCCATATATTTTTACCAACATGACCAATACTCCAAGAATAACATACTGCAACCCCTGGACCATGCTCCATATGTCTAAAAATAGACATAGTCTAAAAATAGACTTTGCGCCAGAATTTGCCTGCGGGCCCACTTAGTGAAGGCGACTTCATTTCACTAAGCTCCATCATCTTGCTGTATTTTCAACAGAAACAAGCTTTCGCATAAAATTTAAGCTCCACGGAATGTACAATGTTAAATGTTTTTTATTTTTCATGACATACGTTTTAAGAGCTTAGGTTATATTTGTATTATATATATATATATATATATATATATATATATATATATATATATATATATATATATATATATATATATTAAAATATAAAATATTTACAATCAATATATATATAATATGTGTGTGTGTGTGTGTGTGTGTGTGTGTATATATATATATATATATATATATGCTTTGTAATAGACAATGCATGTAATTGTATTGACTGTGTAATGTAATTTTTGCTGAAGGCATAAACAAAAAAACATAGAGTGTAACATAGTTAGAGTAGTGACTATGTGTGTTGAAGACAGAGAGAGTTAAAACAATTTTTTTTGAAGAGCGTTGTCTGAGTGTAGCAGCCAAAATATTTTGCATTGTAATCCAAAATTGTAGTTCTCAAGAAAATTTCATTTTGTAACAGTTTAGAAGTTTAATGAAATATTGTATTTAATCCTTCTCTGTCCATATTTATTTTTTAATCTCTGTGTTAGAAGAGAATTTTTTTTTTCTCTCCGATGTTCTAGAATAACCAGAAATTCCAACAGGAACAAACGAAGAGCGACGAGAATCCAAGTTGGATCTAGATGCCTTGTTAGAAACATTAGGAATGTGAAGTGGAAGACTGAAAATATCACCCCAGGCCACATCGACCAATGAGGAACAGAGAAGGTCAACATGAGCACACTCCTCCCTTTCCACCGAAAGCCCAACATCATGAATTACAGAGGAGGTAAGAGGAAAGGGTTGTGAGGGAACCTGTAGGGACGGACGAGAAGATGGACCAGTAGCATGCACCGAAGGTTCCTCAGAGAAGACCTCTGTAGACAAAGTATATACTCTATGTAGTATTCACAAATACAATTTAAACAATGAAAAATAACACATTGTATTTTGTAGTTTGCACTTGAAGAGATTTGATCCCTCTCCACTTCTGTTAAATCCTACTTAAAATATATCTATGTTGATATAAATATAGGTAAGATAATCTAAGGAGCTCAATTTCTCCTTGACTGTGATTGAGTTTACCTTGCGTAAACGTGATTGACCTTATGTGACCACAAATTCTCATCTAGGAGTAAATTGCAACGATCGTCTCTTAATAAAGTCATTTGTCATCTGTTCAGTATTTCTAAGCGCACAACTTCAACTTTGTTGTGTATGCACAAATTTGAGAGTGATTATTAACATATGATCATCAATTTATTTATCAATATAGCTTTATAAATTAAATGAGAAATAAACGTACATAGACATTCATTAAAAGTACATAGACATATTAATTTAACTCTTATGATTTATTGTTAATTATATATATATATATATATATATATATATATATATATATATATATATATATAATTAACAATAAATCATAAGAGCTAAATTAATATGAGTGGATAAATAGCTATTTTTTAACATAAATTTTAATGCTTTCACTTCAATACTTCTAAAACTATTTCATTGATATTTTGTGGAAATTAAATTTCTATCATGTACTTAATAATTATTAATAATTTTATTGATAATTCTAACTCCAAGATAGATTAAATGGCTAGTAAAAGAAAAAAAAGCACAAATCCATCAAAACACTTATTTAATGATATATCTCACATACCCATATTAAAAAATATCATAAAAATAAATTAATTTACAACTTTATTATTATTAAAAAATTAATATATAAACTGAATACATATCCATATAAAAAAAATATAATTCTTAATCATATACATTCACTTCTATGTTTATTATAAATATTTTTAATATACAAATAAACTTTATTACAATATTAAAGACCAATACCTTAATTTATCAATATCATATACTCCATTTAAAATTAACACAAAAAACTACTTACATCTTTCTTTACACGTTTTTAATTTTCTAGTGACAAAACAAGTTATGTAAGCACAAAATATATAATAGATTAATTGAACTTTTCATATACAAATACGTAGCTCGTCTTTAATTCTGATTATTTTCCTCCTTTCTAAATTTAAGATTCTGAATAGTGAACCAAACCTTTGAAACTGTCACTACAAATAAACAATGTTATGCTGGGATTAGAGTTCCGGAGATGAAACTGTCACTACAAATTATAAACAATGTTCTGCTGGGATTTGAGGGGAAAGTTCCCGGAAAAGGGTGTGTTGTCCACCCAATCAACCCAACTTACAATAAATAAGTGAAGAGTATATACGCAGTGATGCTATGTCATGGGGGTGAAACCTACACCAAGACCGACATAGTTGTCTATCTAGCCACAATATTTGACGTTTGAATTTGTCAATAAATTCTTCCACTCTTTAAAACTTGGTGGAAATATTTTTAGAGCAAGTGGAACGTCAAAATTTTTGAATGCCCCAAATGTCTACTCTCGCTGCCGCATTTAAAAGGCAGTAAACAATAAACTTTTGGGAAACAGAGTTATGGGTGTACAACTCTACGTAGTCATCCCACGTTCATACGTCACAGCAATGCTATTCTATGTCATCAGTGCAAGTTGCAATCTGCATAAAGACAGAGACTGTTTTTTAAGAAGAAAAAAACTATTGTTTATTAATAAGCATAAACAATACATATCCATTACATTTGAGATATAATAGCGTAATGAGTAATCATATGGATAGACTCATCAAAACAAAATATTTGTCAATATACAACATTCAAACCATATAATATCTCATGACATTCAATCATATATTGTGATCATTTCCAAAATAAGTCAAAACAATCCCTTGTAAAGCATACATGGACAACATAAATCATAAACCAGAATTAATAAGTAGCAGAAGTCGCCCGCTTATCCCCATGAGCTGGGATAAAATCAAAAAGCATTGCAGATTCCAGCTCACCAGAAACAACAAAACAAGTCTGAAATAATACCCATCGCATCCTCATAGCAAGGAAGATACCCATCCGTAAAACCAAGTCAGCCGACTCGCTTGTAGGATGTCTCCAACCGCTCTGGTCTCATCAAATCAGATCAGAAGATGGATAATCAATCCCCCATGAGCAGGGAAACGAATATAGCATCATTTTTTTTTATAAACCCGCTTGCTTGCAGTGGAGGTCAGCAGCCCAAAGTGGAAGACAAAAAATATACCTGTTCAAAAAATACCATACCTGTAATGCATGTTCACTGTTAAGGAATAGGAAGGTTAGTGGCCCATACGTGAGTACCCATCCTATATTGTATCACTTGCATGATATCGAACTCCATAACCAGGCCCCTTTTAGATAAACCATCAGCCCTGGTATTTAATTCACGAAAAATGTGAGAGATCAGAGGATAGTGCATTTTTTCCCAGATCTATTGTGTTCTTTGAAGCCATCCCTGTGCACCTGGGGCTGAAAGAAAAGATCCACCAACCACCACCCCAATAATAACATTTGAATCCCCATATATACAGGCATTCCTGATCCCAAGGTTATATCCAGCAAGAAGACCACTCCAGAGTGCCAGGAGTTCCGCTAAAGTATTAGTACCCGATCCAGCATTCCAACAAATATGAATATGCTCAGAATGATACATTTTAATCCATGCCCCACAAACCATCATCCCCTCTTGACAAGCACCATCAAAGAAGATTGCGGGGATAGCAATGGGGTGGGGTCTATCTCTAATATAGCAGTCCACGATAGGATCCACGGCCACATCACGATGGGAGATCCATTTCATAATAGCAGAATGAATAACAAAAATCGAGAAACTACCTCCTTCAAATATAACCCTGTTGCGTGCCAACCAAATTTCCCAAGTTATAAAGAAGGGCAAAGATTGAAATTTACCTTGTGTCCTATCCCATCGGAGAGCCACATCCATAAAATCATTTGGAACCCAATTTGGATCAATGATATGTGGAGTGAAAAGATTCCAGATCTCCAACACCTTAGGACATAAGAAGAAGAGGTGTCCCACAGATTCCTCCTCACACCTGCATAGGGCACACCTACGAAGACCCTGAAAACCTCTGTGTATTAGTGAATCTTAAGTAAGAATCCGCTTTTTCCATACAAGCCAACCAAATAAAAAAATCTTGGTAGGGATATGTCTATGCCAGAAAGGCCAAAAATCATTTGAAACATATATTCGCTCCATACAAGACAAAATATAGAGATATGTGTCCTGAACAATCACTGCTCCCTGTTTAGTAGCTCCCTCCCATGTGATCCTGTCCCCCCCGGCTCTATAGCAAAGACCAACAACCTTAATCTTTTGTACATAATCACCCCATTAATCCGCATCCACCATTGACAGACCAAGCATGGAAGTGTTTTCTAAAATTGGGGCACCGAGCGACCAATAGTGGATAATTTGGCTGAAGTGAAAGATACCGCGCTCGGCAAGTCTATGGATAATCCTCATACTTGGAAGTGAGTCCACCCTCATACCATATAACCTGTCCCTACCAATTATAATATTTTGCCCATTTCCGAACTGCCATACAAGCCTGTCAGCAAAGATGTGGAAGATTTTTTTGAATCCCAGCCATATGGCCGAAATGCAGCGTGGCAGAGGTAATTTTCTGTTGTATAATTGTAGCAAAGAATCTCGGTTTAAATATTTGGCATATATAATGTCATTCCAAATGCTCTCACCCATGAAAGTGCGCCATAAATATTTCACAAGCAGAGCAGAATTAAAAGCACAAATATTAAGAATACCCCAGCCACCCTGATTTTTGGGAAAACATAATAGCTCAAATCTAATCAGGTGGATTTTATCATTCATGCCTGTGCCACCCCATAGAAATTTTTCCATAATTTGATTGATGAGGAAGATAGTTCTTTCAGGGAGAAAATGAAGATGTCCCCAATATACTATGAATTGAGAAAGTACAGATTGAATCATGATCAATCTACCACCTAGCATGAGCCAATGGTGTGACCACTTATTGATTTTTGCTTTGAATTTATCCACCAGCCACCCCCAATCCTTCACACCTTGATGTCTCTCAAGAAACAATTGCAATGATTTTGAATTAGACTGTCGGTGCTTCTCTTACATTTGAAATCTTCTCTATAAACTTCAGAACCTCCGCAATGTCCTTGATCTTCATGATCGATTTGTACAATGATATGAGATAAATCCGCGCCAAATCATACCGTCTTACACGAACGACCGCACCTGACTATTCCAAAGTTGTGAAACGATTATTTTGTCTTAAAATGTAAAGTCTAAACACGAAGACAAACTATCTTCGATGGGTTACTAGAACTATCCACAATTGTTAGGAGTTTGCACAAAATAGTCTATGTCTGAACCATAATTGTTCTTCTTTGTTAATTAATGGATCTAGTCCATCGCACTCATCGATTGATCAAAACTGCTCTTTTGCATTTTCATATTAGGTGTCTCATACCGAATAAATTTCACCATTCCACTAGGTCATGGATTCATTGATGGTAGTAATTTTTATCAGTTTTCCCTCATGAGGTACTTGCTGACTTTCCTCCCTATGGTCTTCAGTCATTAGTCACTTTCATTCTCAAAATCATATCAGTAGGTCATAGGATGGGTCTCATTAGTCTCTAAGGTCTCACCATGGTCAAATTAATGAGTAAAGTGTCAATAAAGATCAGCAAGGTCATGAGGAAGTCAATAAACTCAAAATTATAGCACTAGGAGGATCAGAGATATCATTCATTCAGTTTGATGTAATTTTCACCTCAAAACCGTGTTTTGAGGTGAAAACATAATACTTTGCCTTACAATCACAACTCAGGAGCTATTATCTCCACAAAGTGATGTCCCTGCCTTCCGACAAGTTTTCCATAGCATGTTTAGTGCCAAAGCATCTTCAAAGTAGATCCATCAGAAAGAGCCCGGAAAGAGCTTTCCAACGGTATATTACACTCTCAAAACTGACTTCTAGATTGAATTTTATGCTTAAGTGAAATAAAAGCCCTCTATTCCCTAAGCCTCCCATATTTCCCATGTTTCCCTTTTATTTTTCTCCCCATTCCGATCCACAAAATGCGCGTATAAGCTATTCAAACAAAATCACGATTTACCAACCACCTACCTTTTCCATACCCATGGACTTTGCAACAAAAAGTTATATCATATTATAACCCCCGCCCGTGTAACCACTTCCCCACCACGCTTATAGTCAAAACTTTATATTTAAAGTTTAAGTTTTATTATAAATCCCACAATGCTCCTTTATTTCGTCGCAGCATCTATATAGAGCAGTCAGTTCATCACAACCGATTCGTCGTTAAATCATATGACCTAAGTCTTCCTTGTCGCGAGGTCCACCCTTTATGGGTGTGTCTCGGGATCCCCGATCAGCGTGCCAAGTCCCTCCCCAATCCTCCGATTGCGATCAATCGCATTCCCCTCCAATCGTGACCTCCGATTAAAAATCCCCAATCATCCCTTAGCCATTGATCTCCCAGTCCAATCGGACGGCTCACCTCCAATTGCACCATCTCAATCGACACTCCCATAATGCCCCTTCTGATCGATCAATCACAATATTCTCCAATTGACACACTCCCGATTACACCAGAGCCATTGATCTCATCATCTAATCCAACGGTCCTCCGCCAATCGCAATGTTCCAATCACATTGTTTTAAATCCCACCTCCAATTGACTCTCTCCAATGGCTCGCCCCCGATTAACCCACAACCGTCGATCTTCCCCGCCGATCGGACGACCCACAACGAATCGCATCCCCTCCTCCGATCGCAACTATCCTCCCGATTGTTCCGATTGCGATTGCTTTCCCCTTCCGATTTGTGATTGCGATTGGCCCTTGGGTCCCACCATCAGTACTTCCGCCCACTCATATAATAAAGGGCCTTTTTCTTTTGTTAACGCGAAATTTTGGTTTAAATTATAATAAAAAGGGTTTTTCCCCCCAATCGCATCGGAAACATTGTATACACCATTCCGCTCCGTCCCACGTCCCGATTTCCGATTGCGATTACCGTGTTATATATATCTCTCCGCTCCCGCTTCACTCTGATTGCGATCACTGTCCATTATATCATATCACCGGTCCACTCCGATATTGCGATTGCGATTGTCCCTCCTCCCGATTCCCGATTGCGATTGCATTTCTCCACTATATGTTATATATCCCGCTGCCTGTCTATTCCGATTGCGATTGTAAATATGGGTCCTGCCTCCATTTCCCTTCCCTTTTCCCATTTAAACGCATTTTTCCCTTCACAAAAAGCAGTGGATTTCATTCTATCTTCTTTCAACGGAAAATTAATAAAAAGTCAGTTTTCTTCAAAACGGAAAATGGAAAGCGAAATGTCAGGGGCCCAGAAATAAAATTGTAACAGTCACATTTTCAGTTACGGTTCAAAGGGATCCACACTACAGGTTTTCACCTTCCCATTGGTTATCAAGAAATTTCAAGTGGAACAAAGTAACGCTTCTCTCCCTTTACCGAAATACTGTTGGCTTTTAACCTTCCATATTCAGTTGTGATTTCTCCTCTCTCCATCGATTTGTATTCTTGGAAATCTGTCTATTTATTGTAAACACTAATCATTTTGTAAAGGCTGAAAGTCTGAGGTCTGAAAACTCAGAAGTAGGGGAATAGTGTGGCAGTGAGCTCTGTGCTCCGTTGTACAGTTTGGCAGGGAATTAATAAAGTGATACAGCTCTGATTTGTGGGATTCATGTGGTATGAGTTTTAGCATATGTCTTTTCTTTGTGTTTCATGTGTACATTGTTATGATGCAACATTCATTCATAAACATTTCCAGTTGAATGTTTTCAAGTTAGAAAGGTAGAATCCATTTTATATGCTCTGCCTTGGGGAATTATTCATACTCTATTTATTTTTTTCTGTTTGAAAAGGATTCATTTAGTATGCCCTTTTTAGCTTCTCAATAGTCTTTCCACTCCACCTTATTTCAAACTTGATTGCTAAATCTCCTGCTTATCTTGCCCCATGAAATATCCTGTATCCTGATTTAATTCCTTAGTTCATACTGTCCTTTTGTTCCATACATCCCTGAAATTTCAGTTCTCCATCAAAACTCTTTTTCCCATTTACATACCTAGCCTAAAATCAGTTTCATTATTGCTTTATCGAATATCTATTCTACGGAGAGAGCCCTCTCCTGTCCTTGTAGGGCTAGCTACAAGGTTGAGCGTGGTTTAGTTGTTACCCTGATTTTCCTTTTTCAGCCTGAGGTTCAGATTGGGTGCTAACATCTTTGGCGACCATACTGGGGAAGTAATTTATTTGAAATAGTAAAGCATATCCTCCCCGATAAAGGATGACAAAGTTTAGATCTGATTGTTGATGGTGAACAACAATCAGATGCATATAAAGGCTGAAAACATTCACCTGGCGACTCCATTCACTGAAAGATCCATAAAATCAAATCCTTAATGATGACTCCACTGCAGGAAGATCAGTAGCTTTAAGATCTTTGTTTTAAAATTGAATGTATTGCAAGAAGATATGCTCCCATGAGCCGAGGCCATATTCCAGGTTTCCCAAATAAAATGCCCAAGGTGGATTGGCTTCAGAATTTGCCTATGTTCAGAAATGTGGAAGGTAATAACGCTGCCCTTCATCTGGTGAAATTTCACATTCATGTGCATAAATTAAAGATCGATTTTCCTGAAGACTGTTTGATGAAAATGTTTATGGCTACTCTGGAAGATGAAGCTCGATCTTGGTATGAAAGTTTGCCACCTGGTTGTATTTATTGTTTAAAATATTTTCATACCATATTCTTTGAAAGGTACAGAGAATCTTGTCCGTCTTTAACGTTAGTTCAGAACTGTTGCGAACATGTTAACAGTTTCATTGAAAATCTTGAGAATTTTTATGGAGACGATGAATTCATGGACGAAGAAATCATGGAAGCATTGTATGAAAATCCGTTTCAGCAGCACGTAGAGATCTTAAAGGATTCTTATCAAGATCAGCATGTTGAAGATTTCCATATGGTTGAAAATCATGGCAGACAAATTTTTATTTCAGATCTGAGTGAAATAAAGGATGATATGCAGGAAAATGAGGTTCGTGTCTCAGATAGCGATAAATATAAACCAGATCCTGATTCAAAATGTGATGATGACGAGTATATTGTTCCCCATCTCGTCATGGAGTGCTCTATTGTCGAGGACACCTCAAATGAAGAAAACAGAGTTCCAGGCCTAAACGCTCTCATCCCACCAGAACTAGATCTTCATGAGGAGGTGATCCATTCCCTCTATGAAAAACAAGATGAGATCTTCGTTCAATTAAGTGAAAAAGTTTCTTTGGATGAATCGTTGGTAGATGATGGAAATGTCATTTTCGGATTTCAAGAAACATCTGAGCTTTCTTCTCTAAATATTGATGAACGTCATAAGAAACCTGACAATCTGGTTGTCATATCATATGAAGATGCTCAGCCATATATAAAGACTACAGAAGACCAGAGCATTTAGGACTGCCATTCAGATTCTTCTTCCTATGTCTCATGTTTTGAAATGTTTTTTCTAGAGTAAATCTACTCATCTACTTGTTCAGAATTTTTTGAAGACCAGGAACATACTCTTACTGAAGTACATTATGAAGAAAGATCAGAATCAAGAAAAAAATACACCTCGTTTCCTCGGCAGGAGGAAAATCTTCATATTTTTCAGGATCCAATGGCAAATCTGTTGCAGTCAGCAGTGAGGGTGATTATTGCAGTATTCAGTGATGAAGTAGATCATGGTCAACTATCTTTTTGGATGCCCAGTTGCAAATATCTATTGTTGACTAGAGGATATGATCAGGAGAATCAATCAAGGAGGCATCTGCTTGATTGGTCACATTGGAATTTTGATATATCCTAATGGCACATTGGTCTTCAAGAAACATAGGTGGTTATCATCAAGATTTGAAACCTCAAGCCTTGGTCATATACTGCCCTCAAGCTTCAAATGTTAAGTTTTGTCTAGGTTAGCTTTGAGTCACTTTTGAGTCAGTTTGTTGGGTCAAGTTTCATTCAGTATTCAGTTTGGTTTTTAGCTACTGACTCCATGCCCAATGGATAAGGCTACTTGGTCTACGGTGTTCTTGGCACCTCCAAAGGAGCTACCATCCCCATTGGAGCCAATGTTAGTGTCAGTCTAGTCATTCTGCCATCAGTGATCAAAGTTACTCTTTGCATTTGCATATTAGGAGTCCCATAATAATCAATTTCACCATTCCACTAGGTCATGGATTCATTGATGGTAGTAATTTTTCATCAGTTTTTCCCTCATGAGGTACTTTCTGATTCTCCTTTCTATGGTCTTTAGTCATTAGTCACTTTCATTCTCAAAATCATATCAGTAGGTCATAGGATGGGTCTCATTGGTCTCTAAGGTCTCACCATGGTCGAAATAATGAGTCAAGTGTCAATAAAGATCAGCAAGGTCATGAAGAAATCAATAAACTCAAAATTATAGCACCAGGAGGATCAGAGATATCATTCATTCAGTTTGGTGTAATTTTCACCTCAAAACCATGTTTTAAGGTGAAAACATAATACTTCGCCTTTCAGTCACAATTCAGAAGCTGTTATCTCCACAAAGCGATGTCCCTGCCTTTAGAGAAGTTTTCCACTGCATTTTCAGCACCAGAGCATATTTCAAAGCAAATCCATCAGAAAGAGTCCAGAAAGAGCTTTCCAACGGTATACTACACTCTCAAAACTGACTTTTGGATTGAATTTTATGCTTAAGTGAAGTAAAGGCCCTCTATTCCCTAAGCCCCCTCCCTATTTCCCATTTACCCTTTTCTTTTTTCCCCGTTCCGATCACAAAATCGCATTATAGGTTATTCAGAACAAAATGCGATTTACATAACCACTTCCCCTTTTCCATTCCCATGGACTTTACAACAAAGTTATATCATATTATAACCCCCCCCCCCGTATAAACCACTTCCCCACCACGCATATAGTCAAAACTTTATAATATAAAGTTTAAAGTTTTATTTATAAATTGCAATCTCAAAACTGTTTCGATCGCAACATCTATATGAAGAGCTCCGATCAGTTCATCGCAAATAGTTGCGATGTGATTGATCGCACATAACTCCAATCATCGCAATCGCAAGTCCTGCCCCTTCCGATTGGCCAATCGCACCATCCCCCGATCCGCCTGATCGCAAGTCCCTCCCCCAATCCTCCGATTGTGATCAATCGCATTCCCCTCCGATCGCGACCTCCGATTAAAAACCCCCGATCGTCCGTCAGCTGTTGATCTCCTAGTCCGATCGGACGGCTCACCTCCAATCGCACCATCGAAATCGGCGCTCCCATAATGCCCCTTCCGATTGATCAATCACAATATTCTATGATTGACACCCTCCAATTGACACACTCCCGATTACACCAGAGCCGTCGATCTCATCATCTAATCCAACGGTCCTCCACCAATCGAAATGTTCCAATCGCATTGTTTTAAATCCCACCTCCGATTGACTCTCGCTGATGGCTCACCCCCGATTAACCCACAACTGTTGATCTTCCCCGCCGATCGGATGGCCCACAATGAATCGCATCCCCTCCTCCGATCGCAACTATCCTCCCGATTGTTCCGATTGCAATTGCTTTCCCCTTCCAATTTGCGATTGTGATTGGCCCTTGGGTCCCACCATCAGTACTTCCTCCCATTCATATAATAAAGGGCCTTTCTCCTTTGTTAACGCGAAATTTTGGTTTAAATTATAATACAAAGGGTTTTCCCCCCCAATCGCATCGGAAACATTGTATACACCATTCCGCTCCATCCCACCTCCTGATTTGCGATTGCGATTACCGTGTTATATATATCTCTTCGCTCCTGCTCCACTCTGATTGCGATTACCGTGTTATATATATCTCTCCTCTCCCGCTCCACTCTAATTGCGATTACTGTCCATTATATCATATCATCGGTCCACTCCGATATTGCAATTGCGATTGTCCCTCCTCCCGATTCCCGATTGTGATTGCATTTCTCCACTATATATTATATATCCTGCTGCCCGTCCATTCCGATTGCGATTGTAAATATGGGTCCCGCCTCCATTTCCCTTCCCTTTTCCCATTTAAACGCATTTTTCCCTTCACGAAAAGCAGTTGATTTCATTCTGTCTTCTTTCAACGGCAGATTAATAAAAAGTAAGTTTTCTTCAAAACGGAAAATGGAAAGTGAAACGTTAGGGGCCCAGAAATAAAATTGTAACAGTCACATTTTCAGTTACGGTTCAAAAGGATCCACACTACAGGTTTTCACCTTCCCATTGGTTATCAGTAAATTTCAAGTGGAACAAAGTAACGCTGCTCTCCCTTTACCGAAAGATTGTTGGCTTTTAACCTTCCATCTTCAGTTGTGATTTCTCCTCTCCCCATCGATTTGTATTCCTGCAAATCTGTCTATTTATTGTAAACACTAATAATTTTGTAAAGGTTAAAAGTATGAGGTCTGAAAACTCAGAAGTAGGGGAATAGTGTGGCAGTGAGCTCTGTGCTCCGTTGTACAGTTTGGCAGGGAATTAATAAAGTGATGTAGCTCTGATTTGTGGGATTCATGTGGTATGAGTTTTAGCATATGTCTTTTCTTTGTGTTTCATGTGTACATTGTTATGTTGCAACATTCATTCATAAACATTTCCAGTTGAATGTTTTTAATTTAGAAAGGTAGAATCCATTTTATATGCTCTGCCTTGGGGAATCATTCATACTCTGTTTATTTTCTTTTGTTTGAAAATGATTCATTTAGTATGCCCTTTTTAGCTTCTCAACAGTCTTTCCACTCCACCTTATTTCAAACTTGATTGCTAAATCTCCTGCTTATCTTGCCCCATGAAATATCATGTATCCTGATTTAATTCCTCAGTTCATACTGTCCTTTTGTTCCATACATCCCTGAAATTTCAATTATCCATCAAAACTCTTTTTCCCATTTACATACCTAGCCTAAAATCAGTTTCATTATTGCTTTATCGAATATCTATTCTACGGAGAGAGCTGTCTCCTGTCCTTGCAGGGCTAGCTACAAGGCTGAGCATGGTTTAGTTGTTACCCTGATTTTCCTTTTTCAGCCTGAGGTTCAGATTGGGTGCTAACACTGACAATAAGCCTGCCCAAATTCCTCGCGACGATAAAATTTAAAAATTGTAACTTCATTGGAATTGCTTGGGAATTCCGACAAGTGGGCGTTGAGAGTGAATGCAATTATGATAATATTGCATAACACGAACATGATGAGAGTGTCTGAAGCATTGAATTTTAGAGTTATAAGGTGATCGGGGAGAGACAAATTTGTTGGAGACCAAAACAGTGCCCATATTAAGAGCATTACAGCAACAATTCCGATGATGAAAATGGCAAAAAAATTTATTTGTTTGGTATTGATCTATGTGTGATCGAATAAAGTGCTTAGGTAGTTTGATTAGTTTTTCTTTTAGATTGATTTTTGTTGGGGCCCTTGTTTTTAATTTTGCATGAAGACAAATTTTGGGTTGCAGATCGGCACGTGGTAGGCACAACAACGGTAGGCAGCGGAGCTGCCGAGGTTGCGAAGGAGTAGGAGATAGGTGACGAGGTTGGCATAGACAAGTGCAGATGAAGGAAAGATGCGGCAAAGGACATACAGTGGAAATTCTGTTCAACAGGAAGAAGCCGAAAGCAGCCAAGTGAGAACACAAGAGAAAATAATAGTTGCATTGGCTGGTGAATAAATAGGTCGTCACCCGACAGCGAAAGGGTTACACAGAGAGAGAGAGAGAGAGAGAGAGAGAGAGAGAGAGAGAGAGGTTAGAGTAGAATTAGGCCAAGGAGCAGACGCCATAGGAGAGCTCTGTCCTGGTCTCGACATCATTGTATTTCCTCTGTCTCCATAGATCTATTATTACTGTATTATCTCTCTCTGTCCTGCGAGACCTTTGTAATTGAATCTGGAAGCTCATTCTATCGAGCGATGTAACGCTTGATTCTGATAAATGTTCCTTAATATATCTAAAGGTTGTTGGTATATCGTATGTCTTGAATGCATTGCATGATTCCTGTAGTACTTTAAAATTTTAATTGCTTATTATCTGCATGATGTCCTAAGAGATCTTCTATATACGGTGTTATGTATGTGTACGATTATGTGTTAGCTTTGAGTTGTGGATCCATCTGCTAATACCGATTTATTCCCCTCCTTCATGTGGTCGTGGCAAGCCTCAGGTAAGACTCTCTTCTCTTCGGAGTAGGATGAAAATGCCAGCGTGGTGCTAGACTACAGCAGACTCCCTTGTGGGCCCAATCCCTGAACCTGGGTCTTGCCCATGAGACCTGTTTCCTCGCCAAAAAATGGTTCTGTTGCCGGGACCTAAACTTCATCAGGGGAACTAGATCATGGTATCAAGGATCTTCGGAGGAGAAATACAGAGATGGTGGGATAACCACCTGGACCAGTTTATAACTCAGCAAGCTGAGCTGAGAAGTCAAAAAGAGAAGGTTATTAGAAATCTAGTTCTATTCTCTGATTCTTCCAGCGATACCTACGAGCTCTTCTGGGGAAAGTTTCCTAGTGAACTCTATAGCTGGTTGCAGAAGCTGCAGACCAAAGTGACTAAGGACAAATCATGGAAGATCAACCGCAAGTGGGTGCACAGAGATCTGGTGGCCCTTCATTGGCTGGATACCGAGTTGATCCGAGCTGTAGATTTCTGGGTAGAATCTACCTTGGACGGGTATATTGTGGAGTTTGCAGTGGAGTGCTACCAGTCTTTCTCCAGAGCAGAACCTATATTCCGATCCGGACTAAGAGGGAAGCTACTGAAGGAAATTCCATTGTGGATTGAGGCCCTGATGGTGGACGAAGGGCTAATGGGCTTCCTGAAATCAGGAATGGAAGCATAAACCTCCAGTGCTGGGGGAAGGGCCGGAGGGACAAATGATACAAGAAATGTGAAGAGGGGGAGTAGGGGAATGGATGTTGAAACCGCAAGGAGATTAAGGGAGCGACGTGCACATCGGAGGGCATAGATCGCCGAAAGGTGGCAAGAGAGGGTGATGAGGGAGTTGGAACGATAGGGGAGTAGTCGGAAGGATAAAGAGGAGGCACCTCAGACGATAGTGGACATGGAAGGCCAGGTGGGTCCCCAGGATATGGGAGGGACCGTTGAGGGAGTGCGGCGGGTGCATGGGATCCCAGCCTGGAGGAAGAGAGAGACGAGGTCTGATAAAGAAGATGCAGACGCGTGCCCCGAAGAAGATTCCGATGTCGAGTGGTACGTCGCGATGCATCGTTTATTCCAAGAAAGGACGACATTCATATCTGCAGTTATTTATACTCCCCAAAGTTCGAATAGCATGGGTACCTACCTTCCCTTGGTACTCTATAAACCCCTAAGTGATATTTTTGTTAAGTTAAAAGAGTTGAGTTGATTGAATAGCACTCGATTGTCAGCAACAACGCATGTTAATAGTAGCATTACCAGTGGTATACTTACGCAACCAGGACCCGGAGGGTTCATTATAGTTACACCTCCGCAAGTGAATATGGCAGGATCATTCACCCGGTACCCAGAATTTTCTAGGCAGGGTAACGACGATGTGGAACAACACTGGTACCTCTGAGAAGCCATATGGAGGGCTAGGCAGACGCCAGATGCAGGAAAGTTGATCGAATTTCAAACCACGCTAAGAGAAAGGGCATTACGTTGGTTCATAAAGTGGTCAGAGGCCCACCTAAATCCAGTGATTACGGATGTCAAGCGGGACTTTGTCAGAGAGTTTAAGCTACCCCAAACAAACCAGCAAGGTCTGTCCGAACTATGGGAGATCAAGCAAAGAGAAGGAGAGACTGCATGGGAGTTGATGCGCAGGTTCAAAGATGCGATCGGGAAACTCAGCTACCCAATTGACCCGAATCATCAGAGGCACTGGTTCATTAAGGCTCTGCTTCCCTTGACGTGAACCCCCCTCACTCAGCTAAAGATCAAAAATTTGCAGGATGCATTGGAACAAGCTATAAAGATAGAGGCAATGGCGGGCTACCCGCAAGAATATAGGGGAGGAGCAGCCTCGCAGGACCCATCCCTACTGGGACTGCAACATCAAATTCCCAATCTGACCGAGAAACTTAAAGAGATGCAGCTCATAAGACCAGCCAGGCCAAATGTTTGGTGCACACATTTCCTGGTAGAAGGAAACATGGCGACCAAGTGTCCTCGGTTGCAAAACTAGGGAGTGGGGACCTCAGCAATGGCCGCACCGGGGGCTCCACCTATCGGAGGAGTTGCACAGATAAACTCGCAAGGGGTATATCTGTTGCAACAACTGTATACCGGGTTCCCAAATCAGCCGACCCAAGCGCAACAGAGTATTGCAAAATTTTCCAAACAGTGGGTCATCAACCTCGGATGTGTCCGATTTTACAAAAGTACTTGAATGTTCTAAACAACGTGTACTGTGAGTTCTGCGCTTCGATGACTCACAACACCGAACAATGGAGAGCTCTAGATGCACTGGCAGACCAATTAGATCGGCCCTCCTATAGAGTGAACGAGGTTCCCAGAGGCAGAGGAGGCGGTATGAGGGGAGGCCGGACAGGAGGATGGGGTCTGTTGAGATGCTACAATTGTGATCAAGAGGGACATGTGGCCAGAGAATGTTTCCTACCCAAAAGACCGTGGTGTTCCTAGTGCCGTGTGAACACACACGCGACAAAAGACTATCCTAAACTTATCAAGAAATGGGAGGAAAGAGCAAGGTAGAGAGGCACGAATGTGGTGAACGTAGAACCTAGAGGGACAACGACTCTGGCAATGCAAAACATAGCCATAGTTACGCAAGGAGGAAAGAAAACGGGGGAAGATGCACGTGCGAAGGATTGGATGAGGGTGATCAAGCCAGCATCCTCGAAACAACTGATCAGGCCGGAAATGCAGAAGGAATATTTTCAGGAGGCTGTAGAAACTTTTGCCCAGCTGGGGGGAGGCAAAGGTATTGAGTTACCCATGAAGAAATATACTGGAGAATAGAGCGCAACAGGGGCTCTGATCGAGGAATGGCTCCACCTATTTCTCAAAATTATTGACAACGGTCCAATGTGGGAATAGTTTAACCATATCCTGGAGGATGTGTTGCAGGGGAACACAGGAGTGAGGGAATCCCTAGAAACAACACCACAGTATGTACAACGAGTAAAGAAAAACAAAAGAAGAACGAGAAAAGAGTTTCGGTTGGACACGCAGGTTGCGGGATTCCAGATCAGGGACACCATGCTCGATTTGGGATTTGACGTCAATATCCTGCCTCAAAAGACTTGGAAAGCTTTAGGGCGACCATGACTGACTTATTTTCCGATCCAACTCAGGATGGAAAACCAGTACTACATTGTACCGATCTGCAGACTCGAAGAAGTCGAGGTAGACATCGCAGGGGTAAAGACCTATACAGACTTTGAGGTAATAGATATTATGGGAGACAAAGATCTGTACCCTGCATTGCTAGGGATCGACTGGGCTTTTGAAAACTATGCCATCATTGATCTCAAGAAGGAGTTAATGATTTTTGAAGATGGGGAAGTTAGAGTCACTTAGCCTCTAGACCCGTATCAAGGTCTGAGATATACTGAGACAGTAGATAACAAGGAAGATGCTCAGCTGTTGGACAACCTCTATCAGATGAAAATAGGGAAGAGGGAGGATTACATTAACCCGATAGCAACCAGCTCCGTAAGCTAGCGAAGTGTCCAGAGCTCGGAGCTAGGCTCAGAAATAGCTTGGGAGGACTAGCAGCAAGGCGGGTATGAGACTAGCACAAGTAGATGTGCCAGTATTGCAAGAATCCATTGGATTGGGGCTAAGATAAGGGAATACCCCACCTTGTCTAATATGCAAGTAGTAAATACCTTCATTGCAAAGGTAGAAGATAAGGTATCGGAGGAGCAAAGAATACCACTCATGGACGTAGCGTTATAATCCACCTCAGCCAGGTGGTGGAAAAATCACCGCAACTTCCTATTTTGGTGGAGGTGTGTTTCGACGGCTTTGAGGGAGTGGTTTAAGGAAGACGAAGGATCTCAAAGCAAGCAAAGCTACCAAGGAAATTCCAATCTGAAAGACCATATGAAATTATGCCAGGAGCAGTGGAGAAGTGTGGGCTATCCGGAGAAGCTGTGGGTACATCAGTTTTTCCACTCCTTGGATACCATTCTGTAAGCCTGGTACTTAGAAGAAGAGAGGAAGAGAGGGACCAGTTCCTGGGAGGAGGTTGCAAATTTTTTTTTTAGTGCTTCTCATTTAAGGGGAAGACAGACCTGATATCCCAAGCATTACAGGCCATTATAGGAATATTGTTTTTCCCCGATCAGAGCGCAGACAAGAGGCCATTGGTGCTGAACCCCGATGGCAGACACAAGTTGGCTTGCCAAAGGATTGACAGTGAGCCAGAAGATGACAGTCTGGAGGATCTGAGGCACTTGTACTTTGAAGAGACAGAAGGAGAGAGGAACATCAAAGAAGAGCCTACCATTGAAGGGATACATCTACTTCTGCTGAGGACTAAAAAGCTAAACATCGGCACGAAGGAAAAACCCAAAATAGCTACAGTTGGGGACTACTGGGACGAGGAGACGATGAAGGAAATTTTTAGTCTCCTCAAAGAATACGAAGACCTATTCCCTTCGTCGGTTGCGGATTTGAAAGGGATCAAAGGGGATCTCGGAGAGATGAGGATTATATTGAAGCCGGACGCCAGGCCAGTGAAGCATTGACCTTACCGGCTAAACCTACAGATAAAGGAGAAAGTCAAAATAGAGATCGAGAAAATGCTGAAGGCAGGCCTGATTTTCACTATGGAAGAAGCAAAGTGGGTGAGTCCTATCGTCATTCAAAATAATAAGGACAAATCAGAAATCCGCATCTGTGTGGACTACCAAACTTTGAACAACGCTTGCATCCATGACCCATTCCCCACCCCATTCAGCGACGAAGTACTAGATAATGTTGCAGGGAATGAGGCATACTCCTTCACTGATGGGTTCTCAGGATATCATGAGGTGCACATCACGGAAGAAGACAAGAAGACGACGACATTCACAATAGAGTGGGGGTCCTTTGCATATCACGTGATGCCATTTGGGTTGAAGAACACACCTGCTGTGTTTTCTAGGATTGTCATAGCGGCTTTCCGGGAATGTATTCATAAGTTCTTGGAAGTCTAAATGGACGACTGGATAGTCTATAGCTTGCTGAAGGATCACGCCACCCTGCTATGCATAATGTTCAACCAATGTCGACAACTGCAGATTTCGTTGAACCTGAAGAAATGCATCTTCGCGGTTACGTTCGGAATGCTCCTAGAACATGTGGTGTGTAGGCAAGGAGTCTGTGTCGACCCTACAAAGGTGGCAGTAATAATCAACATGGAAGCACCAGAAACCATGAAGCAGTTGAGATCACTACTGGGGCACACGGGCTATTACAGGAGATTCATCAGAAACTATGCAAAGATAACTGCTCCTTTGGAGAAGTTACTACATAAGTCAGAGGTGTTCTAGTGGACGGATGACTGCATATTAGCTCTCGATGCTTTAAAGGAGAAGCTAGAAACTGCACCCATTCTAGTTCACCCAGATTGGGATAAGCAGTTCCATGTGCATATCGATTCTTTCGGTATTGCACTTGGGGCTGTCTTAGCGCAACCAGGGGAGACGACAGTCGACCACCCAGTGTACTTTGCTAGCCACAAGCTATCTAATGCGGAGCGGAATTACACCACCACGGAGAGGGAGGCACTAGAAATGGTGTACTTGCTCCAGAAGTTTCGCCACTACCTCCTAGGATGTAAGTTCAAATTCTTCATTGATCACTCTGCATTGAAATACCTAGTCAATAAGCCAGCTTTGGAAGGACGGATATGCCGATGGCTCCTACTCTTTCACGAGTTCACCTTCAAAGTGATTGTCAAGCCCGAGAGTCTGAATGTCGAGCCCGATCACTTATCTTGGTTGGAGACTAGAGAAAACGAGGGCTCCCTAGATGATCAATTTCCTAATGCTGATATTTTCCAGGTAGAAGCCATACCAGATTATTTGGCTGAAATCGCAACATACCTCACCACGGGGCAATGTCCACAACACTATACCCTGATCCAAAAATGACACCTGGTCATCAGAGCTTCTGAATACCAACTGATTGTAGGGAAATTGTATAAGTTGGGGCTTGACAAGATCTGCAGAGGTGTGTCCTCGACCATGAAAGCGAAGCCGTTTTGTGGGAATTCCATAGCGGAATCGTAGGAGGACACGTGGGGGTGAAACCCACATCCAAGAAAGTGTTGCAAGCTGGACTATGGTGGCCAACTGTCCATGCCCATAGCAAATCTTTTGTCAAGAAATGCGATGTTTGTCAAAGGACAAGGAAGCCCTCTCACAGAGACGAACTCCCACTGCACCTGGTGAATGTATTACAACCATTCGAGAAGTGGGTTTTTGACTTCGTAGGCCCCATAGCACCTGTACCCAGGCACTCAAAGGCCCAGTACATCATCATTGCCACAGACTACCTAACCAAATGGGCTGAAGTAGCGATGGTGAGGGATTTTACGGAAGAAACTACAACCCAGTTTATCTTTGAAAACATCATCAACAGATTTGGATGCCCACGGAGCTTAACCAGTGATCAAGGTACACACTTCATTAATGATACGTTCAAATTGCTGCTGGACACCTTTATGATACAACATCACAAAAGTAGCCTGTAACACCCACAAGCTAATGGCACTGTCGAAGCGTTTAACAAAATCCTCGAAAAAGGCTTGATGAAGATCTGCAATGCAAAAAGGGACGATTGGGATGAATGTATGCTAGCCGCAATGTGGGCCTACCGAACAACAATGAAGCACTTGACGAATCAAACACCTTTCCAGCTGGTGTATGGCCATGAAGCTATGATTCCAGCCAATTTCACCATACCAAGCCTTCTGATCACCACATCCCTAAAGTTCTCAGAGGAGGAATCACTACAGGAACGCCTGCACGAGTTACAGGAACTTGACAAAGCAAGGTTCCTTGCCGAGTTTCATCAAAAGGTTCAGAAAGATAGGCAAAAGGCGTGGCATGATCGACACATTAAGAGAAAAACGTTCCAGGTTGGCGGCAAGGTTTTGCTATATGATAGCAGGTTTCAAAAATTTCCAGGGAACCTGTAGATGCCCTGGTTGGGACCATACTACGTCGTCAAAATCAAGGATTCTGGAGTAGTTGGGTTGGCTCAACTAGATGGTACAGTTTTACCTAGATGGGTGAATGGTGTATGCCTGAAGCCCTACCATGACTAAGTTTCTTTAATTTTCTTTCAATAACTCTCACAACCGAGAGAAGTCAGTAGAATGGAGTAGTTGAATAACTCTCTCGCACCCGAGATGAGCGTAGTTAGTGTCACGTGTCCATGCATAGGTTGTCAATAACAGCTGGGTTGCGGGGACCGCAACGCAACCAATTGTGGTCGGGGAGGGGCACGTCCAGCATACCATCCACGTAGGATAAGAAAACATGTCAAGTCCCAGTCCCCATCATTTCGTCCAGTACTTGTGTCAGTCCATAGGATTGCCAGGAATTGCAAAATAAATTGCCATAATTAGAAGTAACCTTATAGTAGTAATTTTTCCATAATTATAAGTAACCTCAACCATCGCGTCCACCCATTTCCCCACACCACCGTCAGCAGATGTCAGAACACACCTCAGCAAGCAACTAATCACATGATTATCGCTGCGGAGGAAGCCAGCACGAATTAATTAGTTATGGGGTCTCATCAACCTCACTCGTGCAGGTTAATTACATAGCCTGCATGCAGAAAAGAGCAAGAATACCAGATATTTTTTAGTTAGAAACATCTTAAGGAGTAAGGAAGGTCGTGAGCATAAAAGAACAGGGAAGGTTGCAGGAGGTAGAGAGCCAGGGACGCAGAGGTGAAGTAGTGATACAGGTGTACCAGCGCAAAGCGAAGATGGCTATAATAATCCCATCAGTTGTCGAGCTTGAGATAGACGGAAGAATTGCAAAGACGAAGTCACTAGTCGGGAAATATGATAGTGCAACTTTGATAGACTCGGACCTGATAGACTGGTTCGAATTCTCGGTCATGAAGCAGCAAACGTATATGGAGGATTATCTGACAGAAGCCAAGAATCCTGCATCAATAACACGGCCAGACTTCCGGGGCCTCCAACAATCAACACTACTGAATCTAAGAGACTTGTCGGTATTTGGCACCACGGGCGTTGCCATGCAGTGTACAAAACTCTTACTCAGCTGGATTCAGAAATTCTCTTTGTGGTTGGGGAAGGAGATCCCTATATGCTTAGAGGATATTCACCAGTTAACAGGATTATCACAAGAAGGTCAGGAAGTCTCAACCGCGTTCCAAATAGTATCAAAGTAGGCTAGGAAGAATGGAGAGCAGAACCTATACGCCAAGTATGGTACACGACGCGGAGGCAAGGGAGCTAGGATAGACCTGATTGACTAGACCAATGTTAAAGTTGCATGCTACCTCATCGCTAGCAAAACGATGAGGCATTATACGAAGGGCGAGTGCACCCTAGACACCATCTCGGTGGCAGAGCACTGTATCCAGGGAACACAGCTCAATTGGTGTTCATTCATTCTCCATGAGTTGTTTGATGCATGCGAGGACAACTATTGAAGAGTGACGAGATTCATATACAGGTACTTGATCATGGCCTTCGCCATGTGGAAATGGTCCTTCCCCGGTAGGTGGACACCAGCTGAGATACTAGACAGCGAGCCACTAGCAATGAAATACACTCCCTAGAGGGTATCCAGCAACCCAGGTTCGAAGGAGGCCAATGAGGAGGGATTCAGGGTTTGGTATGGTATGATGGTAGACGTGTTCACGAGCCAACAACGAATACCGGGGGTTCTGCTGGACAAATATAGCGAACAAGTCTGGTTTGGGGTCACACACAACCACACTCTCCTTAGGCCAAAAGGTGTGCAGGCGATGCCTGTTGAAATGACGCCCCTAAAGCTGCACATTGATGAAAACACCTTCCACTCGGAAATCTGCGGATGGCCAGGAGTACAAATGGAGGTTCGAGAGGGGGAATACGTCTATGACTTCACAAGAATGATGGTTGTACCACTACCAGGAAAGACACTAGAGCAAACAGCATCCAGGGTGATGGGACTGTAGCTGAATCCAGTCATCGATCGGCTAAATGACATGGTACACAGTCTCAATCGTACTTTTCAAAATATATCCAATGTGTCTTCTGAATTCCCTATCTTTGAATAATTCCAAGCCTCCCAATCCACCTCACTCCCCATCCCGACTCCTATTTTCACCCCATTTCCTAATATTGTGTTTACTACACCAACCCCAGCACCCACAACGCTGGTGCAAAAGTCAAAAGCTGCAAAGGCAGGCGCAGTGCCAAAAGCAAAGAAACCCAGGGTGGAAGTCTCCAGCTCCATGGTTGACCTCGCTAGTGAGGATCAGCTGTGACAGAGCAGCCGGGGAGTTTTGATCAGAGAAGAACCCCTCGTGGAGACCCTGGTAACTAGCGAGCTTCCACCCCCCAACCCACTTCTCCTACTTGAATTTCTGAATATTCATACTTCCACCACCTGCAATTACCAATTGCCACAATTCACCTCGTTTCGGGAACCCAACACCTCTGTCCCATCCACTTCATCTGCCACCGTGTCTGATCCCATCACCAGAGAGAGGACTAGTGGGGACCTCGGGATTGAAGTTAACTCGAGTACTACAGAAGTACCTGTGGTTAGCCAAAACCTAGCCGCCCAAGTCACATTTTCTGACCTTATCAGCCATGCAGAGCAAGCTATAAAAGACAGAGTTGACCAACTTCTAGTGTAGACTCCAGAACAGCTAGCTCACTCGACACCCCTAGACACAGGCGCAGCACCCAAATCACGGCCCGACATCAACATGGGTGATTCTAGCAACCAGGCCAAGAATCCAACCTCGCCGCCGTCACTGATAGAAAATTCGGCCAACTCAGTAGCCAGCGGGCAACCCTTACAGGCGAGGCTGCCGGAGCAGGGTACGTCAGGAGCAGAAAGCATGGAAACATGGGGGACGTACCAACTGTTCCACTTCATACAACAGGCAGTATAGCTGGCCGATGGGCTCCACACCGAACTTCAACAGAAATATGTGAAGCAACATCAACAAATCATCGCGCTTGCTAAAGAGCGTGATCAGCTACGAACTGAGAAGGGGGCCTTACAGCAAGAAGTTGCGCTAGTGGCTCAAATATTTCTGGACATCTGGCCCACTGTAGTGGCCTACGACACCTAGGTACCACCACTGGAAATCCAAGCCAATGCTGTGGGTGAACAAGCTATCCACGTCAAGGTAGCACGACACAACCTTTGTATGAGAACACTGAGCTCAAAGCAGCTCTAGCAGCCCACCCAGCTCTGCCAGAACCCCAGGTCATTTATGCCAACCAGATAACAACAAGACAGGAACAGGTCGAGGGAGTGCAGGAAGCCTTGAGTACTACAGCCCGAGAAGTGTATGACCTACTGAATCGTCTACAAAAACATAGGACGGCCCTAACTCTTAAGACCCAACCCTTTTCTCTAAAACTTCAACAAATCAACCAAGAGATTCATAATGCAAAGGACCCAGTCGGCCTTGATCCGCTATATGCTGCATCAGACAGCCTGGAAGTCTAGATTCAATAGACAGAGGCCAGTTCAGTAACGGCCAAGCAGGCCCTCCGGGATCTTAGGAAGCCTGTCATGGAAAGTGCTCAGAGGATGTAGCAACTGGTCACTCAGGCTAGTACACAGGTCTCAACTGTCTTTGGCAAGCTCTCGAATGAAGGAGAAGAGGAAGCCGTCACTCAAATTGCAGCCACCACTGAACCAATTATGCAGGAGTGGAAGAAGGCTGTAGCTTCCTTCCAGGAAATCAAGGTCGTGGCCCTTGCAAAGGTCCCTGAGTTGGGGCCCTTGTTTGGGCAAACAGAGGAGGGACGGTCGGAGGAACAAGAGACGGGAACAAGCAGAGCCATGGAGGTGGAGACGGTGATCTGTGATTGACTTGAGATGAGTCAAGAGACTGTGGTCGGGGTCTGTTGGGGCCCTTGTTTTGAATTTTGCATGAAGACAGATTTTGGGTTGCGGATCGACACGTGGCAGGCACAACAACAGTAGGCAGCAGAGCTGCTGAGGTTGTGAAGGAGTAGGAGATAGGTGAAGAGGTTGGCGCATATAAGTGCAAATGAAGGAAATATGCAGCAAAGGACAGACAATGGAACTCATGTTCAACAGGAAGAAGCCGAAAGCAGTCGAGTGAGAACACAGGAGAAACTAACAGTTGCGTTGGCTGGTGAATAAATAGGCTGTCACATGGCAGCGAAAGGGTTACAGAGAGAGAGAGAGAGAGGTTAGAGTAGAATGAGGCCATGGAGCAGACGCCACAAGAGAGCTCTGTCCTGGTCTCGACATCATTGTATTTCATTTGTCTCCATAGATCTATTATTGCTGTAGTATCTCTCTCTGTCCTGCGGGACCTTTGTAATTGAATCTGGAAGCTCATTTTGTCGAGCGATGTAACACTTGATTCTGCTAAATGTTCCTTAATATATCTGAAGGTTGCTGGTATATCGTATGTCTTTAATGTGTTGCATGATTCCTGTAGTACTTTAAAATTTTAATTTCTTATTATCTGCATGATGTTCTGAGAGATCTTCTATATACGGTGTTATGTATGTGTACGATTATGTGTTAGCTTTGAGTTGTGGATCCATCTGCTGATACCAGTCTGTTCCCCTCCTTCATGTGGTCACGGCACACCTTGGGTGAGACTCTCTGCTCTTCAGAGTAGGGTGAAAATGTTGGTGTGGTACTAGACTACAGCGGACTCACTTGTTGGCCCAATCCCTAAACCTGGGTCTTGCACGCGAGACCTATTTCCTCGCCAACAATTGTTAATTGAAGAAAATTTTTAAGTGGAAGATGACATAAACCAGCAGCAAATAAATGATTAAATCACAGAGAAGAAGAAGTAAACAATTGATTACGGATTCTGTCTCTGGTAGATTACATCTCTGGGTCTGCTTTCAAGAGGGTGTCCATTTTATTAGGATTAATCGTGAGGAATTTCTTTACACAGAAATGAACCAGAATGACTGTGCTCACAGACACTTCTAGACTCTATAAACAAAAAATACTCTCTCTCGCCTTTCTGACACCTGTCTCTGCGCTCAATTTCGACACTCGACAGTCGAGCAATGCTGCAAAAAAATTCGCGTATCTTGTTGACACTGAACTCAAAATACACACTGTCCTCAATAAAGATATGTTATGGTTTATAAAGACTTGGCTTCGTACTCCTGGATGCCAATTTAGCAATTGGTTGAGAGAAATTTGTGATAAGGGTCTTCGAATCCCTCATATATATGAACCTAGGGATAAGGGTGATAAGACCTTAGCACAATTTAAATGCATAAAACCCAAAAATGGACCATATGATAAAATATTAGCCCGACGGTTAGGCTAACTAGGCATAGAATTTATGTTGGCATGTGAATAGGCGGATAGTTTGGCGGTTGGCTCCCGACGGTTACGATGGCTCCGACGGTCACGACTTAAACCTTATTTGCTGCCACATTCACATGACGCGGTTACAGCTGGCGGTCATATCCTTAACTTCTCCACTGCGGTCAAAACCTATCACATGTTTTAACTCTGATGCGTTTTTTAAACATGATTAATGCTGCGGTTAAACTAGCGTTGTTTGACATTTGCATTATATTTGCCCGAGTGTGGGTTTTAGACTTTAGGTTAGGAATTTTTATGTGCATAAAGTAGGTTTAGACCTTAGATTTTAGAGTTTAGGTCTACGTCCTTAGGTTTTAGATCTAGATTGGATTTTAAACCTTAGATATTTACATTTAGAAGGTATTTCACCTTTCTTTAGACCAATTAACCCATGTTACATGCCATAAAACTATATTTTACATGCTATTTCTTCAATGTCATAGGCGAAACTAGTGGATTGAAGACTGAATTGGACGTCGGTTGTACTTGGAACTCTTTCATTTTTCACTAATCAAGATCCTCCTAGATCAATCCTCTCCACTTGAAAGCTTTTGGACTAGAAAAGCTTGAATTTAAGCAGACAATAAGTGAGGATACAACTCCCTCATTTTTACGATCTCTATCCATTTCACCTTACTTGGATTCATGCCCTTGAGTCCCACTCGAAGCTATTCCACGTCTCCTTGCCTGGAAGTACGAACTCTTTTGTCCAAGATGGTATCTTCCTGCAACCCTGTCATGTACTCAGGTGATAAGTCGTCAATAGAAGGAATCTGTGTATCATCCTCGGGATCAAAAATCATCGGAGGTTCATACAATTTTAGATTTTCAACATTCACAACTGAGTAAATATGCATGTAAGGAGGTAAATCTAATCAGAATGCATTATTTCCAATCTTCTCAATAATTTTAAAGGGACCATACATAATAGACTTCAATTTCTTACCTTCCCCTATTAACCTGTCTTTGTTGATATACAACCATACCTAATCGCTGACCTGAAAATGATGATTGACTTGATGCTTGTCATAGCGCAATTTGTATTTTGCCTAACTCTTCTCCAACTGATCCCATACTAACTCATGTATCTGTTGTATCCACTGAATGAACTTGAATGTTTTGCTTGAATCATCTCGTCCATCCACTTTATCTTCTTCACTTAAAACAAATTCGATCGGTGACTTTCGTAGATACCCCAGACATGTTTCAAAAGGTGATATTTGAGTCAAAGAATGTAGAGCTCAGTTGTCAGCATGCTGCACATAAGGTAGTGATTCATCCCACAACTTAGGATGCTTACTGCAATAACCCCAAAGAATATGTATCACGGTCCTATTCACCACTTCGGTCTGCCCATCGATCAGTGGATGAAAAGTTGTGCTCTTCTTCAACTTTGTATTCATGAGTTCCCATAAAGTGGACCAAAATTCTCCTACAAAGCGAGTATCTCTGTTAGAAATAATAGAAGTGGGTAACCCAAAGTGAACCCATACCTGCTGGAAGAACATTTGTGTTGTTTGTTTTTCAGTTACTTGCTTTTTGCATGGAATAAGAATGCACATTTTGTTGAATCTATCAAACACGACATACATATAGTCATGTCCTTTTCTAGACATAGGAAATCCTCCAACAAAATCCATGGAAATGCTTTCCCATGGTTACAAAGGAACCAGAAGTGGCATGTACAAACCAATCTTTCGATTGCTTGGCTTGCTGGTCGAACACATTACACATCCTTTAATGTACTTTGAAAAGTGTCTCATACATACAAGGCCAATAACAATACCTTTGAATTTGTGCCATAGTTTTTCTTATGCCAAAATGTCCTGTTATCTAAGAAGAATGAGCTTCCCGAATGACTTGCGCCCTTTCTATTTATGGAACACATAAATTACCCAGATGATATAACAACCTGTCATGAATATGATAATTGATTTCTTCTATCTGAGCACCATGAGTTAATGATTCATATATTTCTTCGAAATCATCATCAGTACTATATTGTTCTACATAACTTTCATGTTTCAATGAACTATTTTGCAGTATTACTGAAACATTCAAAGATGGTCTAGATAGCATATCAACTACTTTGTTTACTGTACATTTCTTATATTTGATTACTAAGTGAAACTGCTGAAGAAATCCCATCCATTTGTAGTGGCGAGATTGTTGCAGCTTAGTTTGTGATTGAAGGTATTGAAGTGGATGCTGATCTATATGAATCACTATTTCCTTACCCATAATGTAATGTTTCCATTTCTTTACACTTTCTACTAAAGCAAATAGTTCCTTTTCATATGTCGGATAATTAATTACTACCTTAGAAAAAGTTTCAAAATGAAAACAAATTGGCTTTCCATTTTGGAGTAGGACTGCACCCATTGCATATCCACTTGCATCTGTTTTTATTTCGAATGGCTGTTGAAGATTAGGTAATGCTAAGATTGGTGTTGTAACTAATTTATGCTTAAGTGTATCAAATGCTTTTTTTTGTTTATTTCCCCATTGAAAAATGACTTTAGATCCTATTAGAGCATGTAATGGTGATGCAATCAAAGAAAACTGAGCAATAAATTTTCTCCAATACTGAACTTCCCCTAGAAAACTTCTGATTTCAGTCACATTTTGTGGTCTTGGCCACTTAAGGATTACATATATCTTAGCTGGATCTATCTTTAAATGACCACCTCCAACTATGTATCCCATATAAACTAGTTAATTTTTCCCAAATTCACATTGAAACAGTTCAATGTATAGTTTTTCTCTATGCAATATTTCAAAAACCTGCTTAACATGTTCCTCCTTACTTGAACTGAAGATTAAGATATCATCTAAATAAATAATGACAAACTTCTCGATATATGGTAGAAAGGCATCATTCATGACTCGCATAAAAGTTGTTGGCGTATTGCATAAACCAAAAGGCATTACTAACCACTCAAATAGTCCTTGCCTAGTTTTAAATGCAGTTTTCCATATATCATTTTCTTCTATCCTTATTTGATGATATCCACTACGTAAGTCAAACTTAGTAAAGTAAACATCAATTTTCAATTGATCGAGCAAAACATCATCCTAGGAAGAGGGTACCTATTTTTTATTGTGATTTTATTTAAGGCTCTAAAATCAACACACATTCTCCATGTTCCATCTTTCTTAGGAACTAGAATGATAGGTGAACCACATGGAGATGAACTTGGTCGAATTAAACCTTTTTCTACCAATTCATGGATTTTCCTTTTAATTTCTTCATTCTCTATTATTGACATTTGATACATACCAACATTAGGAAGAGGGGCATCAGACATTAACTGAATCTCATGTTGTATTTCTCTTTTTGGAGGAAGATGTTTAGGTTCTTTGAATAGATTATGAAATGATTCTATGACTTTAACAAAACTATCTTTAAACTGAACATCAAAACCTGTAAATTCATCATTCAAACCTTTATGATGTTCCTTAACAACCATGAGAATGTATCTTTTACTTGAACTAATTAAGCGCTTCATCTGGTTAGCATTGATTAAGTCCAAGTGATTTTTAGTTTTATGTGCCCTTACGATATATTCAATTCCATCTTTCTTGAGATGATACTTATGTTCCTTCCTATAGAATACTGCATCACGGTCATAGAGATAAGGGCTTCCTAAGAAAATTCCACATATGTATAATGGTATCACATCTAGATCCACATCATCAATATAGTTAGCTGTGATTGAAAATTTAAACCAACACTGTTTGGTAACATGAATTTGAGTTTGATCCTTTAACCAGCCTAGAAGATATGGTTTTGGATGATTATGTCTTTTCAAACCCAATTGTTTAACCAATGACTCAGAAATAAAATTTTCTTTTGATCCCGTATCAAACAATGTATCTATCTTAGTATGCTTTGAAGTTACCCTTATATGAAATAACTCGATTCTTTTTCCTTCATTCAACTGTGTGATTTTTGAAGAAGCAGAAGTACTATCTTCATAAATTTTACCTGTTGTAACCATAGCAATGATTTTTCCTTCATCACCTGAATCGGATCCCAAGTACTACTGAACTGCTATCGAAGCCTTCTTGTCACCCTTCTTCTTTTGGAACTTTTTTGGCTTAAGTTCTAGATGAAGTTTCCAACACTTAGCTTTAGTATGGCCAATCCTTTGGTAATGTGTACAGGTAAGTATTTCATCTTCCTTCTAAGCGGTGGCAATCTTCTTTCTCTTTGACTTTCCCTTATTCTTTCTGTCTTTGGTTTCCCACTGCTTAGATGCCTTTGGTGTAAAATTTAATGGTCTACCACCTGATTCGACATGAATAGCTTGAACACAAACTTCATCAAAGTCATTAGGATTGAACATTAATAATGTATGCTGCAAATATGAATGCAAACTGCCAATATACTTCAAAAAGTTTCTTTTGTGTCCAAATAAATACCAAGTGCTAATGCTTTATTTCTGAATTCCTATGTGAACTCTTGAATATTCTGTCCCTTACCTTGTTGCAAGCGTTGCCAAACAATTACAGCTTGCTGTGTGTGACCCAATGGATAGAATTGTTTCTTTAAAGCTTTAATAAACTTAGTCCATGAGGTGATAACATGTCCTTTACGCTTTAAATATATTTATGTCTTACTTTCCCACCATATCAAAGCAGTATCCCCCATTCTAAGAGTAGCTAATTGGATCTTTGTCTTATCATCTGTAATATTTTTAATACGACAATAGACTTCTAACTGTTTTACCAATTATCTAGTTTCTTAGGTTTTATTTCACCATCATACATAGGTAATTCGAACTTAACATCAAGTTTCAAAAGTGGACTCTTAGGTTTCTTTTCTTTTTTTGATTCTGAACTAGAAGTAGAAGAGGAAGAAGAAGATGACGAAGATGATGGAGGAGAAGGAGATTTATTTGCCTTGCCTTTACCCTTGTCCTTCTTTGATGCCTTTGAAGATGAGGCTACATATCTTGTCTTCGTATCTTCATATAATTATGCCAGCATCTTTTGCATGTTTAGAAACATATGATGGATCTGATTCTCATCCATGGGTTTTGATTTAGTAGCTTCAGGAGTCTCAACGGTCTCAGTACCTGGCATCGTTGATTGATGAACGACTTTCCTCTTTCCGATCTCTGAATCGAATTCCTCAAGCTTGTATTTTCCGCGTTGCAATCCCAACCTGGTTAACATCCACTGACAAATAAACTACAAAGCACAACCTGATATGATACCAAATATGTTTTGAATGTGATAGAATAAAGTGCTTTGGTAGTTTGATTAGTTTGTCTTTCAGATTGATTGTTAACTGAAGAAAATTTTTAAGTGAAAGACGACATAAACCAGCAGCAAACAAATGATTAAATAACAACATAAAACAGAGAGAAGAAGAAGCAAACAGTTGATTATAGAGTTCGTCCCTGGTGGACAACATCTCTGGGTCCGCTTTATTAGGATTGATCGTGAGGAATTTATTTACACAAAAATGAATCAGAATGACTGTGTTCATAGGCACTTTTGGACTCTGTAAACATAAATTAATCTCTCTCTCCTTTCTGACACCTGTCTCTGTGCTCAATTCCAACGCCCGACGGTCGAGAAATGCTGCAAACAAATTCACCTCTATCCTGTTGAAACTGAACTCAAAATACACACTGTCCTCAATACAAAGATGTCATGGTTTATAAAGACTTGGCTTTGTACTCTTGGATGCCAATTTAGCAATTGGTTGAGATAAATTTGTGATAAGGGTCTTCGAATCCCTCATATACATGAACCTAGGGATAAGGGTGATAAGACCTTAGCGCAATTTAAATGCATAAAACCCAAAAATGGACCATATGATAAAATATTAGCTCGACAGTTAGGCTAAAAGGGTGGAGAATCTATGTTGGCATGTGAATAGGCGGATAGTTCGGCGGTTGGCTCCCGACGATTACGGTGGCTCCGGCAGTTACGGCTTAAACCTTATCTGTTGCCATGTTCACATGACACGGTTAGAGTTGGCGGTCATATCCTTATCTTCACCGCCGCGGTAAAAAATTGTCACATGTTTTAACTTCAACGCGGTTTTAAACATGGTTAATGTTGCGGTTAAACTAGCGTTGTTTGACATTTGCGTTATATTTTCCCGAGAGTGGGTTTTAGACTTTAAGTTAGGCATTTTTATGTGCATAAAGTAGGTTTAGACCTTAGATGTTAGAGTTTAGGTCTAGGTCCTTAGGTTTTAGATCTAGATTAGATTTTAAAACTCAAATATTTACATTTAGAAGGTATTTCACCTTTCTTTAGACCAATTAACCCATGTTACATGCCATAAACCTATATTTTACATGCCATTTCTTCAATGTCATAGGCGAAACTGGTGGATTGAAGACTGAACTAGACGTCGATTGTACTTGGAACTCTGTCAATCTGCACTAATCAAGATCCTCCTGGATCATCTATCCATATTCTCCTCTGCTTTTAATGGATGTTTATAACTTTGCCTCCCGCAATTAGAAATGTTTCCATGCATGTCTAGTCTCCCTCCCGCATTTAATAGGCAGTAATTTAAAGAATAGTGAATATTGGGTAGCAAGCAAGTGAAGTGAGAATTTATTTAAAGAATATTGAAGATTGGGTAGCAAGCAACGAAAGTTTCAAGGAAATAGACATATGATTGACGAGGTCTACATTTTCATTTTAAGATCATTGCGGGGAAGGATCAACCAAATTTCTGGGAAACAGAGGTATGACTGGCCAAATATACATAGTCAACTCACGTATATGGCATGGCGGTGAAGGATCAATTTATTAAATAACAATTTATTAATATATTTAATTAGGTGTAGTTTAATTTATAGATGAAATAGAATTTTTCATAGTAATTTTGCAAAACAATTTCAAGAAAGAACATAATATTTAGTTATTTAAAATGCTTGTTTAATGTATAAATGCATTTAATATTTTGAAAAAATTCTCTACAACACTTGAATTCTACATATTAAACAACCTAAACTCAACAAAATATTTACAAGATTTTCATTAAAATTAACTAGAAAAATATGGTGAAAAAAAACATTTCTTCTTTTGCCCCGGCATTTAATTTATAATAAATAGTTTGAAATTTAATAGTCATTTGGTCACTAATTTCAGTGATTTCGTCACTAATTCCAGTTTTGTCGGTCATTTTCTATGTGAGACCTCACTAATTTCAATGGTTTCGTCACTAATTCTAATTCTGTGTTTTCCATTTTGTGAGACCTCGACCTTTCTGGCAACCTAAAAATATAAAATAAAATTGATGAGCATAACAATTATAAATATTCAAAGTTGGCTAACCGGGACCCTAATATTCAAGAAATGAATGTGTTCAAATCACAATAATATAAGTAATTTCGCTGTCAGTGCAATGGCATTCATTTCAAAACAAAATTGAAAGAATTATTTTTATTTTGAATTTAGAAAATATTTTAAAATTTACTGGATAGAAGTGTTGAAATTTTAATACAACAAATAGAGAAAATGTGTTTTCCCCAACAACACTGAAAATGCTAAAATAATGCGGAAACTAACATTCATACACACAGACAGACACCGTAATAGAGGAGAAAAATTCTTTTTTAATTTATTTGACTCTTCTCTGAGTTTGAATTCTTTCTAGTCTCTATCATAATGAATTTTACAGCAACTTATATCAAAACGGACGAAGCCTGTAAAAAATCTAATCCTATTCAATGTTGTTCAATGCTAAATGAATGTTCAACAACCAAATGTACTTGGGCTATCAAAACCTATTTCTTCATTAAAAATGGCCCAGAGGCCGTAATCTGTTTTATACACAAAAACACGTAAAAACGCATTCAAAACATGAAAGGGCAGATCTCAAATTTTATATGTTCCAACTCTGAGGCCTCATCGCATCCACACAAAATGACGATGTCAAACTTTAGCTGTTGGCACTATCCTTTAAACTTTGTGGGTTGTGATGTGCGATAGTGACGTGGCACGTATCACAACGCACCCAAAATAACATAGCCTGCGGAACTTTAAAATGAAAAACTTAAAACTTTGCGGGCGTGATGTGCGATAACACGTTCGCATCGCAAAACAAATAACATACGTTTCAGAGGAGGAAGGTAAAGTTATAAAGTTGTGATTGCGGTATTACAGGCGGTAAAGGTTGGTAAGTGCGATAACCAAAATACGAAGGAAATATCAAAATAACAAAGGTTTGGTTCATGCGGTAAGGTTTAGGTGGGTCCCGTCGATATCGCATCGGCGGAGATTTAACATAACATGTGGTGAGGACTTAAGGTTAAGACTTAAAATTTGCGAAGTGTGGGCAGCGACGCGGTAAGTTGTGGTAAGTGAAAAATGCACGAAACAAAGGTTTTGCAGAAATACAAATGGTTTACGGGTTTTGCAATGCGATGGATGGTATATGTGGGTCTTTCCGATATCGCATCGGCGGGGAAATAAGATTGTAGGGAATCACGTTAAGAGGTAAAGTAAAATATTTTCATTGTCGGAAAAAGGTAAGTCAAACACAATGGTTGAAGAAATAAACGCAGAGGATGGCCGTGGGTACTCTCTTCTGATCTTTTGCATGAAACGCCTCTAGCTCTTTGGATGTGTGGTCATCCTTATCTGTAATCAAAATTGATGAAGTGTGGGTTGCGCCATTGCTTATTCATGGTGGTGGTTGGGAGTATAATTCCAACAAGAATTAGTTTTCTCTTCTTAACCAAATTTCAAATATTCTTAAAGTTTACACTGTACAGTCGACATTATGTCTGGGTAATATTCGTAGGTCTATTGATTGAGATGATGATGGATTGATTAATCAATGGGTAATGTTCATAGTTGATTAATGTGGAATTGAGATATCATCTGATTAGTAATTTATTGAAATAAAGAATTTTGTGATCCGGAACCATTTAGTATTTTAATTTTTTTAGTCAAAGAAAAAAACAGAAACATTTTTTCATTAAAAAAGAGGAATGTTTTACATTAGCATGTCTATGGTACTATGGTAGTTCTTGCTAAATCTATTTTTATAACTATAGATCTCAGACACCATATTATATAATAAAACTGAATGGATAGCACACTGATATGGAATCAATACATAACTAAGAACCTAAAGTAGGAGTATACCTACTAAAAAACAAATATCATCATAAACAAAGAGACAAAAAAAAAACATCTTGGAAGAAGAAAAATATGATCATAGAATTCATCTTTTAGATCTCAAAATGGCCATGGCCACAAATGTTACCATCAACAAAAAAATCATTTGACATATGCCAATGAGAGAGAGCCAAACCGTAGAGAGCGTCTACCTCAAGGTTTTGTTCCTGATATACATGTTGAAAAGACAACCAGATAAAGAGGCCTTTAAGTCCCCGATTCACTGCACCCAATTGCATAGTGAAGGGACATCCAAATTTTTCCTTCCCTATATCCACTGAATCAAAGTGAGGGAGTACCCAATGATCTTGACCTTCTCAATACCAACCCATGAGCCTACATTAAAGAGCACCCCATAAAGTGATCATTTCAGCCTTGCAATTGTCCCCAAACCTGCCAAATCAACAAAAGCGATATAGTGAAGAGGGATCAGCACAAAGATATACTCCACAACTGCATCTACCCCCTGAAAATGATCATCAAAGTAACATAAAGGGAACATGCCATCCAATTCACCCAAGGTGACAGATCAAAAATTTTCCTTGGGAAGCAAAGGCCTAATTTCTTGGAAGTATGCAACTACCTTCAAGGAAACCACCTTGATATCGGGGAATTTACCCAAAACAATGAGATTGTTTCTACCTCGCCAAATCCCCCAAAGCATATAAAATGGGATTGCCCTATATGCAGTGGCATGTTGGGACCAAGATATGAGACAATCATAGATAGAGGATACTTCACGGGTGACATTAACCGCCATGAGAAGGGATACCTCCTCCCAAACAACACCAGCAAAGGGACATTTCAAAAATAAGTGTGAGTTGTCCTTCGAATCAGATTTGCAAAGAATGCATCTAGCAAGTCCAATAGATCCCAATTTCATTTGTCTATCCCAAGTCAATATGCGATTGTGGATGGTTAACTAAACAAAACATTTTAATTTCAAAGGAATGTACGAACCCCACATACGAGTTGTCCAGTTAGCAAAAGTAAGGGCGTAATGTTTGAAGAAATGAATGCATATTCTTCCTTGGCACAAATCCTCTCGTTAATGATGTGACCGCCCCAAACTACTTGATCCCTTCACTGTGAAAGTGTGATGTCAGCTTGGAAAAGAAGATACTGATAGCTCTCCCACTCCTCTTCAAGGTGTTGAGATATGCCTATTTTCCATGCATGACATTAGGGAAATTTTGAGGTCTAAAATGGGCTTCCTAAGGAAATTAAAAAATAATAGTGGAAATAATAAAATAATATTTGATCACATCATCAAATTTTAGAGGGAAAAAGGAAAAAACTATGTTTTCAACTCGTAGTTTCAACTTATCTCCCAAATGTTTTACTCAAATTTCGAGCACGAGTACTTTTTGGATGCAAAATTTAATTCCTCATCCAAGGAGTACCCATGTTGCATACTTTTGATGGATCCTTCTACACGAAAAATGAGAAATACATGAAAAACATGATTGCAATCATGTTTTTCATGTATTTCTAACTTTTCATGTAGTAGGGTCCATCAAAAGTATGCAACATGGGTACTCCTTGGATGAAGAATTAAATTTTGCATCCAACAAGTACTCCTGCTCAAAATTTGAGTAAAAACTTTGGGAGATAAGTTGAAAATACGAGTTGAAAAAATAGTTTTATTATTTTATTATTTTTTAATATTTTTACCTTTTTACTTAAAAAATGGTGAATCATTCCCCATGGTTGACATCATCATCTTGAATCCTATTGGTTCTTATAAATTTTATTTTGGTTGTAAATTTTTCTTAGGAGGCCCATTTTAGACCCCAAAATTTCCCTAATGGGCCATACCAGGGAAGACATAGAGATACAGCCCCCCACCCACATACTGGCTAGAGTAATTGTCCCTTGTTGATTTAGAAAATGGATCAAAGGGGTAGAGAGTATATGACATCAAGACACACCCTTAATGTGTAATATTCCAAAATGGAAAAAACAAGAATATCGAACAAAATAATGGAAGTAGCAGTGAATAACATTACACCAACATCTAGGACAAAGATGGAAACATTTTATTATGTAAATCAACAGCAAATAAGTACAATAAATATGGGCACAACTCAAATAGTCAAGGAAAACAAGCCTCCCATGAATACATATGCCACAACATGAAGTATAGCTGCTATACAAATGCAGGAGAATCAATACAGCACAATTTTAGTGAGGGTAAATGCTATGGGAAAATTTAATAATGTAGATCTCCTGATATATGGCTCAAATAGTGCTAGGAATAGAGATCTATGCTCCCAAGCACATTTCCAAGACAACCCAGAAAGGGTTTCCAGAAATACACCAAAATGCAAAATGCGAGAATGCAGCTCTAGGGCTAAATAGCATCTACAACTGAATAAATGGAAGGAGGTGGTTGAAACTGATATAGAAATGTATGGAGCTCCTCCAATAGATCCTCCAAGTGGAAGGTTGATCCATTCCTTTAAGATCTCACCCTCTAACTGAAACACTAAAACCTCCACTGCAAATGCTCAATAAAATAACACAGTCTATGAGGGAAACTGTGTTGTAGGAGGTGGTAATAGCTGGGCCTGATGCCAAATAATAAAATAAATTTCCAGGACCTTCCTTGCTGGCCTCCCAATGGAGGGCTACCTCTCCACTGAAAAAGAAACACAGAAAGTGGCCCTCAAAATCCTATAATCCTTCTACCCTGAAACATAACACAACTCTACAAGAAATTGTGTTGTAGCTGAAGACTGAAGCTAGCATAAATGCCAGAATGTCGAAATGTAGCTCACAAACCTCTCGTGAGTGGGCACTCGAAGTTACCAAAGTGAATATTAAGGTCTGAAATCCCATATGCCAATGATTTCTTTTTAAGCCGTGCACGACCTTCTCCCTTTCTAATGGTGACATTTGAGACAAACGATGGACTGATGATGATGGGAGGGGATGAGGGATGGCCAGAATATACCTCTAGTGGAACAAGGTCTACCTCCGGGTTATGTAACATGAACCCGAGGTCACTACCAACAGAATTTTGCGGGGAGATCGAAAGGTCGCGAACAGGGGAAGACTGAGGAGTGGGGGAAGAAGGCACGACACAAGGAGCATCCAACAAAGGAAAAGTGGGCCAAGGAACTGTGTCTGAATCGTCCAAAACCTAAGAGATACGATCCACAAACTGCATGGAATCTAGGAGAAGGATGAGGGTGTGGTTGGCACAACGAGGGGACGTTGATGAACTACCCAACCGGGCATTAGCCTTCCCACCCTTCTGGAGTGATATAGTCCGACAAACATACCTGCGTCCCACATGTAAAATAGACCCATTCCCCCCAACATCTACAATATCATGAGAAATAGGAGGAGTGTAGGAAACATTAGTGTACTTACCATGTTGGAAGGTCTTAATTAGAGGGGTCATCCTTGTAGAATCTCGCACCTTCGAGTGAGCAGGGACATTTTTTGAAGCTTGTCCATATATCTTGTCCCGCTATGCAGACTTCCCATCTGGCCCCAGCATGCAGGAACGTCACAAATGTCCAGTCTAGTGACAATTGTGACATCTGAATGGAACCCTCCAATAGTTAAGAATTTTTCTGTGTTTCAATTGATCCCAAAATAGGTCAATTTTAGGAGGTAGGCCTCCTGAAAAGGAAAATTCAACTGGAATCTAAGCCATATGTTTGTCGTAAACACCCAAGCACTTGGGATTGACAAAACGACATTTCCCAATACAATTTCCAATAGCAGATAAAAATTGTATTGTCCAAAACTCTAGTGGCAGTCCTCACAGCTTGACCCATGCCAAATGGTTTTGTGGTGTGTCATTGGTAGGGTTGGACCCAACATAACAATGATGTAAGGCCACGAAAAGCCATCCCACCAGCCATGACCACCTCAAGACCTTGCCAACATCATCCGGATCCATAAAATGAAAATTGTACCACCCTTTCTGTAGCAGGAAAATCTTCGGAGGATATCCTAACAGTTTAATATAGGGCTTAGTTATCCACTGAGACATATCCATAGCATTGTATTTCTTGAAGACCCAATGTCCCACTAGCACCCGAGATTACAGACTTGCAGAACGATCCCACATAATGTCAGGACCAAGGCTTAACAATATGCCCTCCATCGATGGCTTAAAGGGTTTATAATGTCCGATCTAAGGTCTGTGGCTATCCCTACATTCAGTATGCACCAGAACCAGGGGAGGAGTGAGCAGTTCTAACACAGTCTTGAATAGAAACATCCTGCAAAGATACATCGGCACCCAGAGATGTCAAATGATTAGGGAAAATAGAATGAGAAATATTTTTTCCATGTTCTTCCGCCATGTCAACCACATGCAAATATGCATCAGGATGTGGGTCGACATCCAGCTTAGCCAAAAATGATTCAAGGTTAGCCATCTGTACTCCCCTAGGAGAGAGAAGTCGTCTCGCGACGGCGTCAGAAAGAGAGGAAGTAAGTCCTCATAAATTCTAATATCTGCCAACACTCCAATCCCCGATGAGGAGAGTTTCTCGTATAAGGAAAATGAATAAATGATTAAATAGGGAATAAATGGCTCAGTGATCCACCAGATCAAATGCAATCCCAATGTAACTACTCTGTAAATAAACACTATCTCCAGCTGCTTAGGCCATCCAAAAGATATCAAGCCAATAAAAATAAGCCAAAAAATTCATAAGGGAGTTCACCAAGAGTACTTGCCGCCCACACTAAGACAATAACTGTCACCTACTACCCACACAGAAAAATTTAAACTATCCTGATCACTGGCGAGTAGTCAAAATCCGATAATGTGCAACCTGAAAATTCAAACCATGGGCGGCCCAAGGATGCTGCCCAGGAAAATAAGACCTCAAGTTCTACAATGAATCATGTGTCCTTGGTCTTCCCCATCTCAGTAGCACAGAGCACATCCACTTCCTAGAATTAACTAGTGTATAAAAGCTATCCACAACAGCAACACATGCAACCACTAGTATCCCACCACTGTTTACAGATTTCTATCTCGACACTTTTGCAGGGCTTGGACAAAGAGATGGGGTTTAAACACTTATCCCAAATTGACGATTGAAAATTGTCCAGTTCTTTGGTCTTCTACCCAGTGTTGAACTCTGCAAGGTGACACTAGAGACAATTACCCATATATAAGTCTTTTTGACCAGAGAAGTAATTACAATAGTTATATAGACACCCACAACAACAACAAGTAACTAAAATAAGAAAAAGACTTCATTGTGGTGGATTAAGTGACACCCTTATCATAGTCTCCAAACATCTGAAACAGAAAATGCAATCCTGGAAGTTCTCATCTATCCCACACAAAGCCTTATCTGGTGTCAATCTAGCTACTCCTAGGAGTTGTCCTTGACTAGCGAAACCAATATCTCCCTTGAGCAAAACTAGGCCAAGCTCAAAGCACCAAAAGAGTTTATAGTTTTTTAACTTGCTTCAATACACTAGCTATGCTTCATCCATGCTTGCATGGTTAGTGTTTTCCTCCAAAAAAACACACCTTTCTTGACCAACAGTATCCCATATTTGTGCCTTGACTCCACTCAAATCCTGGAAAAACTGCGACTTGTTGGGGGGCTTATTCGATTAGTTTCAGTAATTTTTTACTTCATCGATGTAAAGGATTCATAGTAGGAAAATGTGTGTGCAAACTGAGCATCACCAACCCCTGTATCAGATGAATCTATCATAATACCTCCCATATCTCTCACTAGATAATTAGAAATTTGATCCCTCTCCACTCATGTTAAATCCTACTTAAAATAGACCTATGTTGATATAAATATATATAATATAATTGGTAAGAGCTCAACTGCTACTTGACTTTGATTGAGCTTACCTTGCGTAACTGCGATTGACCTTATGTGACCGCAAATTCTCATCTGGGAGTAAATTGCAGTGCACATCGCTTAATAAAGTCATTTGTCATATGTTTAGTATTTCTAAGCTCACAACTTCAACTTAGTTGTGTACACACAAATTTGGGAGTGATTATTATCATTTGATCATCAATTTATTTATCAATATAGTTTTATAAAAATATAGTTTTATAAATTAAATGGCAAATAAAAGCAGATAGTATTTCTAAAACTATTTCATTGATATTTTGTGGAGATTAAATCTCCATTATGTATTTAATAATTATTGATAGATCTGGCTCCAAGATGGATTACATAATAATTATTGATAACTTTGACTCCAAGATAGATTAAATGGCTTGTAAAAGAAGAAAAACACAAATCTATCAAAAGTATATATCTCACATGCCAAGATTAAAAATATCATAAAAATTAACTAAATTACAACTTTATTATTATTAAAAAAATTAATGTATAAACTGAATACATATATCCATTTAAAAAAATATGATTCTTAATCATGTACATTCACCTCTATGTTTATTATAAATATTCTTAATATATAAATAGGCTTTGTTATAATATTAAAAACCAATACTTTGATTTATCAATACCACGTACCTAAAAAATTCATGATTCTTTTCATATAACATTTTTTCAATTAATTAATTTAAAAAAATCTTTAATATATAATTACTACTCAAAAAACATATTCAATCAATTATACTCCTTTTAAAATTAACACACAAACTAGCTACATATTTCTTTATACATTTTAAATTTTCCATATGATTCAATAACAAACTAAAAGTTATGTCAGCACAAAATATATAATAGATTAATTGGACTTTTCATATACAAATACGTATCTCGTCTTTAATTCTATTCTTTTTCTCCTATCTAATTTTAAGATTATTAATAGCGAACCAAATCTTTGAAACCGTCACTACAAATAAACAATGAATAGTAAACCAAATCTTTGAAACTGTCACCACAAATAAACAATGTTTTGCTGGGATAAACAATGTTCTGCTGGTATTAGAGTTCTGTCACTACAAATAAACATTGTTCTGCTGGGATTTGAGGGGAAAGTTTGGGTGTGCTGTCCACCCAATCAACCCAACTTACAATAAATAAATGAAAAGTATATACGCAGTGATGCTATGTCATGGGGGTGCAACCTACACCAAGGCAGAGACAGTTGTCTATCTAGCCACAATGTTTGACGTTTGAATTCGTCAATAAATTTTGTACTCTTAAAATGTTGGGAGTTGTGACATGCACTTCTTCTTAAACAAAAATTCAAAAAATCAGATAAATAATTAGAGTGTTTAAATTGTATTTTTTTAATAGTGGAAATGGATATAACACTATCAAAAATTCTTAAACACCCAAAATACTGAAATTAATTTAACAACTGTAAACAGGATTCTAATAAATTTTCGCCAAAATTTTTCAAAATCTTACTAGAATTTATTTCGAAAAAACATAATAGATTCCAACTATTTCGTAGAAATTGACACTCAGTCGACAACTGTTGGAATATGTAATTCCTACTTGTCTTCAATTGTGGTTCTCTCTATGTATAGAGTCTGTTCCTATTTGATAGGTTAGTTCCTAGTTTGGTGTGAGGTTGAGATATTCTCTCAACCAAATTATTGTGCGTCTAAGATAGCTTATCTATCTTGAGGCAATTCATTTTGTATATATGTAACTTGATTTGATTAATGGAAATAGAGCTTGTATGCTCAGTTTCTAAGTTGGTATCAGAGCCCGTTTAGGCTTGGCCTTGGCCCTCCTGGGCTGAGGGAAATAATAGTTTTTTGTTGTGTATCCGTCATAATTAAATTGTAACAGGCCATTCATTTTTTTGGAGAATTGTGTTGGGTGAGTGCGTCGATCAGAAATGTGTTGGATGCTTTGGTGAACCCGACGTGAAGCGAGGTGGTGTTGGTATATCCGCGCTACAAATTTGACTGCAGTGAAGCCAGCAGATCATACCTGCGGTGCTTGTTTGGACAATGAGGTTCCAGTGAAGCCAATAGAGTCCTTAGCGGCGAGGGTTCGTAACCCGACGAGGAAGGTGAGGTAATACTTTTTGGATTTTCGCTTGAGGTTGAAGAATTCGCTGTCGGTGCCATTCGTGCCCTTCTCTACTTTGGAGACAAGGCACTCTTTCCATCCCTCGGGTATGGTCTATCTAGAAGATAGAGTTGCTGTGGCATAGGAGAAAAACGCCCGGAACGGTGAGAGTGATCACCTGATGATCAACGATCGTGGCTGTGTGAGATCGCTTGTTGCTATGTTTAGTTGTGCGATTGCAGAAAAATTGGTTGTGTGAGAGATTGATTAGAGTTGGCATCCTTGGAGGTGTGATTGGTGGATCTGTGTGAGGATATGCCCAACACAGCAACAGGCAATCTCACACAGTCACGATCGCTGATCATCAGGTGATCACCTGATGATCAGCGATCGTGACTGTGTGAGATCACCTGTTGCTGTGTTTGGATGTCAGATTGCAGAAAAATTGGCTGCGTGAGAGATTGACTCGAGTTGGCATCCTTGGAGGTGTGATTGGTGGATCTGTGTGAGGATCTACCCAGTGGATTAAGCAGTGTGTTCATACCATGGATCTGCAAATTCCAGCCTGTTGAAGGGCTACATGCTGAGAGAGAAAACGTTTTTTATTTCGCGAGTCGTGGTGACTATGAATCCTCGGTCTATCTAGTCATTTTTTTTTCAGGAATTGATCTGGTGCCAAGGTGCAGATTCGATGTGCCATGATCTTATCTGCAGATTGCTATTGAACCGAGAAGTTGCAACGTTATGTAGCGTTATGTGAGATCCAGAGGTGTAACCCTGACAGCGTCGGTTTGAGGATTGTTGCCTATCTATGCTGCGTGGTTGGTAGAGGATGGAAACGCGAGGATCTGTGTGTAGGCAATGGGGAGACAGTATATTGAAATGGCCGCTGCTGCAGCTCAGCACTTTGTAGCCAGCCAGCCTCACACTACTAATTATGCCAGAAGTCGATCTTCCAGGACTGCATTGTCCTCAAGAATAAAGGAAGCAGTAATGCTACCAACTCACGAGGTCAAATTGCCTATTACTGGCGCTTGCGGTCGATTAGAAGCAGAGAATTGGGACAGCTACCATGCAGACGGCCGTCTCTGAAGAGAGATTAAAAAGACGTGGACAGGGTTGTAAAGGCTACACGAAAAGCCTTTGACGAGGGCCCATGGCCGCAAATGACTGTTTATGAGAGATCATGTATTATGCTCTGGTTCGCTAACTTGCTTGAAAAACATAATGACGAGATTGCAGCCTTGGAAACATGGGACAATGGGAAGCCTTATGAGCAAGTAGCCTTGATTGAAGTGCCAATGGAAGTGCGACTATTTCGTTACTATATAGATGGGTTCAAGCTATGGCTTTGTAATTGCTGTGTTTGGTGCTTTTGTCTTAATGCACAAAAATCACAGTAACATTTTGATTTTGGAATGTGTTTTTTTATATTGTTTTGAAGGAAATATGTCTTGAAAGTTTGTATACATGATTCATGACCTCAATATGAAGTCATTTTGTTATAATTCGCGACTCTAACTAATGACAAGTATATAGCATGGAGATTCAAGACCAGTACATCCAAAATTCAAAAGTACAAAATCTATGATAGAAATATTCAAGCGAGAACGCTGTAGCATGTGAATGGTATGGCGAGTGCAAAGGATGATGGACAATCAAGTTTGCGAGAGTTTTCTTTGTGGAATAGACTCATGACCATGAGTACGAGTCACAGTTTGTAATTAGAAGCAAATCTACATGTCATTTATTGTTTGTACATGATGTAAGACCCAGAGAGGCATGCATACCCCTTTGTTATATGTTCCCTCTATCAGAGAGTTTTAACACCCTGGAAGAGTGTGTCATGCGGGATGGATACACTTGGGTGGGCCGTATTGATTTTAGACTCCATAAGGTGAAATTTTATATCAAGGGAGAATTAATCGAGAGATTGGATGAACCATGTATGTGAAGGGCTTCCTAGTAGACTGGCGGTTGCAGTGGTTGGAACCCATGCATTTCGGTAGATGGTTGTTCCTTTATATGGACATCGACAAACAGGACCAGTTGTAGATTTTGCAGATAGATATTGAGACAAGTAGTCATTAAGGGGGAGTGTTGGAATATGTAATTCCTACTTGTCTTCAGTTGTGGTTCTCTCTATGTATAGAGTTTGTTCCTATTTGATAGGTTAGTTCCTAGTTTGGTGTGAGGTTGAGATATTCTCTCAACCAAATTATTGTGCGTCTAAGATAGCTTCTCTATCTTGAGGCAATTCATCTTGTATATATGTAACTTGATTTGATTAATGGAAATAGAGCTTGTATGCTCAGTTTCTAAGTACAACGCCCCCTTTTGAAAGGCCCGGATATCTACTCTCGCTGCCACATTTAAAAGGCAGTAAACGATAAACTTTTGGGAAATAGAGTTATGGCTGTCATCTCACGTTCATACATAGCGCTGATGCTATTCTATGTCATCAGTGCAAGTTGAAATCTGCGTAAAGACAGAGACTGTTGTCTCTCAACAAACGATTGATGTTTGAATTTGGCTATAAATTCTTCCATATTTTGTTCAAATCTTGGTCTATAACCACGGGATCTTCCAAAACCTTGATCACTTCATGAGGTACTTATTTCCACATAAAATTATAATTTAAATCCACTTTGAAGATCCCCATGTAATTGTCCGTGGAGCAACCCATGACTATTCCAAAGTTGTTGGGATAGTATTTGGATTCCGTACCGGCATCCTCGGCTCTTGTTGAGGAGGTAAATCCCCTCTGCGGACAGAGGCGATCCCTACTAGCCCAGCAGGGGTCTAGCAACAAAAAAACAATGCTATGACGCAAGCTCCTAGTTACGAAATGAAAGACTTGGGATAAGAGCCTACCTGGATTCCAACGCTAGATCTGAAGAAGAAGATGCCCCGTCCTTCAGCCCTGGCAGATCACAATCCTTCCACGATCTCCGTGGACGAACACCTGCACACAGAAGAGACGAACAGATACATGCATAGGAACCATCATACGTAACTAAATATCGGTCAGAAAAGATATTACTCGCATTAACATGATTGCAAAAGGAGTGGAACCATAATCATAGTCATCTATTAAAGTGATAAATGAATAGAAGTTACAACCGAGTTCTGACGTCGCAGCTTCCTTCGAACGGGTCTCCGGTTGTCCACGTCTCGCGAAGCTCGCCAAGGAAAGGGAAACCTCTCCAGAGTCTCGTAACAATGGTCTCCTCGCTTAATGGGCCTTAAGGGAAAGAGGGGATTCTTTACAGCACAAAGGCACTTGGGAATAGGGAGATGCAAAGCTTCAGCACTTCAAGACTAGCTTGCCATGGATCTGAGCAAGCTTTTATAGATGGGGAAGGAGGGAGTTGGGATCCCTATTATTATGGGATGGGCCCTATCAACAAGGAAGGTTCCATAGAAGGTGGCAAAACTACTTCCTTCCATAGAACTCCCGTAGCCAAACCTCCCAACTCAAGATAGGCAGTGGTTGTGAGTTTGTTTGAACTCAACTTCCGCCATCCATATATAAAAAACAGTCCCTAAAATGGGTGGCGCGATTGCTGCTCTATGACAGAGCGCCAAGTGGCGCGACCTCTTTATAGGATTTCCCTGAGTGGCGCGAGTACTGAACTGTCTACCCGCGCCAATGCAAAAAGAGCTGTTTTTCATGGATTTTGCAAGGAGATGTCTCAAGGGGAAATGAAGCTCATACTCACAGGGATGCAATGATGATGTTTTCAGTGCATGACAGTGTTCACAGGTCACATTATGGGTCCTCCATTGTGCGGGACGGGGAATGGTAGGGACGGTGACAAATTACTGTGTAACAGATGCCCCCTAAAGCATGAGGCCCGAGAGAGAGAGGGGTGAAATGCTTTACGAGAACATGTCCAATTGAAGGCCCGTCATTTTAAAATCTGCACGATGACAAATCGATATCTCAAGTACATGATGTATATATATGGTATGGACGCACCCATCCGAACAGAGGTATGCTATAATCCGGATTATGTGGTATGGGCGCCCATCCATAATAGAGTAACAAATACCCGTATGGTCGCGTTCATCCAACCGAGTCATACAATGACCCTAACTAAAATCACAGAAATTGATTACATATGTACACAATCCAGGGTCTTGCGCTCTATCTCGACCCAAACAAGTACAAGTTCTAGCATGCGAACGTGTGAGCTGATGTCGAACATGCAAGAACATCGTCTGATTACCAGCCAATAATGAAAGCCGTTAACAGACGCGAGAGAAACCACCAATAATGACGATGGTCTTCAAGGTACTACAGGTACAATCTACGGCGTGTGAAGGAATGAGCTGACGTCGAACACCCGCAGAATCATCCGATCGGAGGCCAATACTGAAAAACCTCTCTCGGACTACAATGAATCGCTATTAAGGCACAGCCTGGAAAACATCAGAGTTCCAGGACCAACTTCCCGGACAGCTGAGTTGGTCACAGAAGCGGGACCTTTGACGAAGGTGGCCATAATGATTCCCACATCATCGACACGAGACAGAGGAACATGATGTTTTGTTGTGAATCAGGATCGTATGAGAAACAGAGGAAGGTTGATATTTGCAGAGGCCAACTTCTCTTGAACACATGAACGACACGACAATGGACTTGGCAGTATTTGACATCACCGGATTAGAGGTCATGGTGACGGGGCAGTGAACAGATGAGAGGTCAAAAGAGATTACCCAAACCCATGGAGGTAAAGTGAAGCAACGAGATGAGATGTCCCCAACCCGACACGGATGCAGACAAGTGTCATGTTCAAGAGTGACATACTGCCGACGACAACGACAATGGTTCCATTTTTCCCCCACCATTTCTGGCGAGTACCCCAATTATTTTTAATAACAAGCTTGAAGGGGATAGCATATGCTTGCGATATAAGTCCGCCCTTCGGGCGAATCCATCCTAGTGCATTTAACGAGTCCTAGTTGAGAAATTTTAGAACGCTTATCGTTACCAATCCAATGTCATCGTGGTTTAACTCTAGGTCCGATAATACAATAACTCAAGGCTTCCTTTTCATGTTTAGAGAGTTTGAAAAGACAATAGAAAAGTAAACTCCACAGGTCCCTTTTCGTAAATAGTTCCTCAGATCCGAAAAGGTAGAAAACAATATCCGAGAAAACCTCCTAGTCGCGATAGGCTAGGGTATTCCTTTTTCGTAATCAATCCATCCCACCCCGAAAAAGGGTTAAACGTATACTGGGTAGATGTCGATTCGTGTCCATTTTAACGAGATCGAAACGACAAGGGCTCCCGCAATCTTTTCATGTTTAGAAGTCGTGAGCCGAAAGATGACTCTCCGGAGGAACGAGTGGTATAAAGGGTAGCAAATCGGTTCAATAGTGGAGGAACTATCGAAACAAAGAAGCCATAGAGGTCGGCTAACAAGACCACTCATAGCAGCGGCCTGTGAACGGGAAACAGAACCCAACAAGGCACATGGACGGGGTTGTACTAAGTGACAGTTGGAGTGAGAAAACCAAGGCCTTATCCGGGTAAAATAGGCCGATAAATATCATCACAAGAGGTAAAATGGGCTTTAGGGTATGATACAGCACAAGAAACAAAGATAAACTATGCTTGAAACCGGTTTCATTTTTACACAAGCTTGAAACGGACATAAACTATGCTTGAAAAGATAAGCATGCCCCCAGCATGGTGACTCAATTCGAGGTACATGCCCCCCAAGCTTCAGTCCATATGGAAGGAAGATGGAGTGAAGGTTCAAATTGCGAGATCTAAGAAAGACTCGACTGGGATTTTACGAGATCTGATCAAAGACTCGAATTGAACAGGAACGTGTTTCATTATTTTAACGAGGTTGACACATTAAAAGAACTATCCTCCGACACCCTTGTTTCATTTTTTAAGGAGCTTGACACAAGACAAGGAACTCTGCTCCGACGACCTTGTTTCATTTTTTAAGGAGCTTGACACAAGACAAGGAACTATGCTCCGAGATCCTGGTTTCATTTTTTAAAGAGCTTGACCCAGGGAGGAAACCGTGCTCTAACCGACTTACATCAAAATGAACAAGAAGGCGGTGCTTCCAAGAGTTCCACTCCTGATGGAAGGGAAACATCCTGGAAGTCAGGACCCAATGCCCCCAGCACATTATGTACAACGACATCATCATCAAAGGCACAGTACGTGGTAGGTAGCCACATAGTTGACCTGCGGTGGGGCAAATACAACGGGTGGATAAAAACTAGGAGGGGGTGATGGAGGACCAGTTGCCACATCAGGACCAAAGAATGACAGATGATCAATGGTCACGATCCGTCCTTCATGTGGAAAACAGGCCACACGAAAAAGGGAGGAGACGAGCGTTCCCATGGCATAGGTATAATCGCGCCCCAGGAGCAGATTGAAATCCAAGGGGCCTGGAATGACCATTACATCCATATGGACGGTTTTGCCTCCCAAAGTAACGGTAACCTTGGAAGGATCCCCAACGGTTGACTCGTTCTTCTATTGAATGTCAACAGATTCTGCGTAACGGGTGCAAGCGGCGGCGAACCAAAAGTCACGTGTGCCGGGAATACGTACGACTACCGCAGGCACCTTCGCTCATACGAGGCCGGGTACAACCAGACCAAGAGCCTGTACCGTGATCTCGAAAGGCACGTAAGACAGAAGGCGGAATCCTGCAAATCAACTCCAATCAAAGGAGGAAACCAGACTACTCGGAGGGGCTACCATCGAACCGAGAAGGTCTTCCCCTGATGTTACGGAAGCAGAAGCCTCCTCCATGACCTCCATCTCGAAGGCGGGAGGAATACCCTCCATAGCCTCCATCTTGGGAGGCGGAGGAGCAGCTTCTTGAAGTACAGGGACAGGAGAATCTTTCTCCAAGTCCGAAGAATCTGAAGAAATCAGAAGGACATGGGGGGTGTGAGATCCACTCTCGACAGAAAAGACCTGGTGCACCGACAGATGTCAGCTTCAACCGATCCTACCGCCACGCGGTTGTCGGGAACCGATTCCTCGAACCGACCGGGAGTGAGTGACCCACTCTAAGTATGACCCTTGACAGGACCAAAGAACGACAGCTGATCAATGGTCACAATCCGTCCTTCATGTGGAAAGCACATCACGCGAAAGAGGGAGGAGACAAGTGCTCCCATGGCATAGGTGTAATCACGCCCAAAAGCAGATTGACTAAGGGGCTTGAACAACCATCACGTCCATGCGGACAGTTTTACCTCCAAAGTAACAAAACTTTGGAAGGATCCCGGGTGATGTGGCCTGCCCTTCCTATGCAGTGAGCAGATTCCCACAGAATAAAGGCGCATGGCAAAAGGAATCAAAGCTTGCCGTAGTTGAAGACATAATACCACCGAGGCACCTTCGTCTATAATGGTGTCAGTACAAACTGCATTCAAGAGCCCGTATCGTGATCTCGAAAGGCACGTAAGACGAAAGGCGGAATCCTGCAAATCGACTCCAATCAAAGGAGGCGACCAGATTACTCGGAGGGGATACCATCAAACCGAGAAGGTCTTCCCCTGGTGTTACGGAGGAAGGAGCGTCCTCCATAACCTCCATCTCTAAGGAGGGAGGGATATCCTCCGTAGCCTCCATCATGGGAGGCGGAGGAGCAGCGTCTTGAAGTACAAGGACAGGAGAATCTTTTTCCAAGTCTGAAGAATCTGAAGAAATCAGAAGGACATGGGGGGTGTGAGATCCACTCTCGACAGAAAAGACCTGGTGCACCACAGATGGGGCCAGTTCAACCGATCCTATGACCAATGGTTGGTCAGGGACGGATTCGTGAATTTGAATTTCTAGGGGAGTGGGATCGACCAAGGATGACTCTTGACAAATCATAGGATCAGCTGGCGGAGGACTCAAAGAAAGCCGATTATAGGGAGGCATGGCGTAGAATCGGTCAAGTTGTCCAAAACTAGTTTGGCTTCATCCATATAAGGACAGGTGAATGGGATGGTGTCTTTCACACAACTTAGAGGGGATTGGTGATCTTACCCGCTTCTTAGGAGTCTGATTGGTCCCATGAATACTTGCCCCCAACCTGGTTCCCGGAAGTCAAAGGCAACGGTGGGCGGCCGTTGGACCATACTTCGAGCACCTTGGGAATACCAGGGCAGTCTCGAAGAAGATGGTCTCCCGTGCACAACAGGCAAGGGAACTTGACTTTCCGTGGAGGGTTGGAAGGTTTATCGGGAGGAGATATTTCAGAAACAGTGGCTGCACTTTTAGCCTCTCGCTTATCAGACTTCTTCTTCTTTGTCTTATTCTTTTTCTTCTTAGCCACCTAGTTATTCGAATCCAGACTTTCACCAGGCGAAGTAGAAGAGGAGGACGCATAAACAGGCGAAGAAGGGGAGAGGTCCACTTTGGAATCAACATGATGTTGTTCAGGTGGAGGAACTGATTGAATAGTAGCCGAGACATTTGGGACCACAGAGGTTGAAAACAACCAAATGGGCAACCCAACAGTTAACCCAGGAAGGGACAATGTTGCCATATAAGGAGCACCAACATTTCCAAAAGGAGGAAAAGGACCAGGATTCCTCTCGAGGGGATTCGTTGGTGAACTCTTCGAAAAGTTGCCATCAAACTCAAACCACACACTCGGTTGAAACGAAGCAGACACACGATCAAACGTCAACAAGCAACGCCTAAACGTGGTAATCAAGTATTAATTCCATCACATTGGAAAATAAGAAACTTTACCGTTTCATGTTTTAAGAGTCGAGAAACGATAAAAGATGATTCTATCTCTTTCAGATTTGACACAAGCGTGAAAGAACAAGCGCTTGATGGTCTTTTCAAATTTAGGGAGTCAGAAAAGACCAAATGATTGCTCAGGAAAACTAGGCACAAAGGGTGTACCAATAACCGTGAACTGCATTATACACCTTTGTTTCAATAATGAAACAGAAATCGACCAAGGACTTTCCGTACGTGCAGGCAATCTCCCCGAATGCTGTGTTCGGTGTATCACAGGTATAGGGCAGCAGACTCGGCTTCCTATGGATAAAGGATTGAAAACCTATAGGGTTCCCTTTACACGCTGACGTGTACGGGAGTTTGAAACCAGACTAGTTACCGCTTCAGCCACCGTGCAAACTACACCGCTAGGTTTAATCTATCGAATAATCGTCTCTAGCCTAGACCTTCTAAATATGTTGCGTTAAGTTCCAATGTTGCCTTAGGTTAATTGAATAAATTTTACAGTTGATCTTCAATTAAGTTTCAATTTCCAGGCCCTATCGTATGTAGTGTCTCCTAAATGCAAGCTACATGCCACAATGCAACATTTCGTTCGATGAAAACTAGTTAAATGAGAGTTGAGAGCTTTATACAAACGAAATGAACGGAATGCAAACAAGAATGTCTCTAATGCAACTAATGCAATTGCACACTTTTCATCCAAACACTAATCACTAGCAATATGGAAAAGATCACAATTTGCACTAATTAAAAAACAAAAGAGATTATATATTTTTTTTTTAATTTTCAATGTTTAATGGCTAATGTGCACTGAAAACAAAAGGAACAATTGGAGAAATGATAACTAAGAGAGCGAAGCAAACAACATTCACTCAACAAAGAAAGCAACCAAATCTCTAAATCGACCCAAAGTCTCTCAAAGAAAAAGAAAGACTTGAAAACTTCCGATGGAACGGTGATCCGGGGTCCAAAGCAAGGTAAACGAACAACAGTTGAATGAAAAATCACCCAAAGACGCAGAGAACAAATGAACCATGTGGTAAGAAGCTGGAGAATCAATCAACAAAGTTGATATTGATGAACGAAGACACCACCCAAAGGATACTCGATTCACTGTCACCAGATGCCCTAGGCTCAAAATCAGGAAATCGGTAGATAGAGGCAAACAACCAAAGGATAGAGGTGAATTCCAGTCAAACAAGACTCCAACAGGCTCAGACAGTCGGGAAATCAAGAAGGAAAGTACTGGTCAAGCTCAGAAAGCCGAAAAATGAAGAAACTCAAAAAAGTCACAGGGGTGGCGCGACTGTGGCCTTGAAACTGGCGCCAGAGGCGGATTGGCGCGAGACAGACAACTGCAACAAGCGCCAAGTGGCGTGACTGTCGGGTTAAAAACCGCGCCAGTCGAGTTCTTCAATAAAAATTAAAAAACAAGCTACTCTGAAAGTAGACCAATACAAGCTCAGCAAACCAAGAAGCTAAAATAGTGAAAGAATCCAACCCAGAAGGTTCATCAAGCAAGGAGAAACAATCAAAGCGAACCTAATCATAAACGGGACAAGGAAAACCGGACGATCCCCAGTGGAGTCGCCAATTTGTTGAGGAGGTAAATCCCCTCTGCGGACAGAGGTGATCCCTACTAGCCCAGCAGGGGTCTAGCAACAAACAAACAATGACGCAAGTCTTGTTACGAATGAAAGACTTGGGGATAAGAGCCTACCCGGATTCCAACGCGAGATCCAAGAAGAGATGTCCTGTCTCACTCTCGGGCATCACAATCCTTTCGCGATCTCCGCGGATGAACACCTGCACATAGAAGAAACGAACAGATACAAGCATAGGAACCAGCATACGTAACTAAACATCGGTCAGAAAAGATATTACTCGCATTAACATGATGGAAAACGGAGTGGAACCATAATCATAGTCATCTATTAAGTAATAAACGAATAGAAGTTACAACCAAGTTCTAACGTCGCAGCTTCCTTCGAACGGGTCTCCGGCCGTCCACGTCTCGCAAAGCTCGCCAAGGAAAGGGAAAACCTCTCCAGAGTCTCGTAACAATGGTCTCCTCGCTGAATGGGCCTTAAGGGAAAGAAGGGATTCTTTACAGCACAAAGGCACTTGGGAATAGGGAGATGCAAAGCTTCAGCACTTCAAGACTCTCACTCTTTTAGCCTTTAGTTCTCTTCAAATTTCCCTTCATCAATGGATGAAGGCTATATTTATAGAGAGAGGAGGAGGTTGGGATCCCACATTAGTGGAAGGGAGGCCTTATCCTTGGGAGGTTCCCCATGGTGGAAACAAGAGGCTGTGCTGAGGAAGCCGTGGTTATTCAGCGTAAAACCACCTCGATGACTCATCCACGGTTGTCGTAATCAAACTTCGCTCTTTTAAAACCTTCCATAAAAATGAGTGGTATGGTACAACATCGGGACAAACAGCGCCAATTGGCGCGGGCTCAGTGTTAATTTTCCCCCATTGGCGCGAGTACATAACGGGCTACCAGCGCCAATGCAAAAACATGCGTTTTTAGGGGCCTGCTTAGGAAATGATAAACAGGAGAAATGTTGTCCTCATGGAAAGGGATGCAATGAAGGTATTTTCAAGGCTTGACATTGCTCATAGGTCACATAATGGGTCCTCCATTGTGCGGGACGGGGAATGGTACAGACGGTGACAAATTACTGTGTAACACACATATACCACTTATATATGTAATACATATATATATATATATCCTTTGATAAAGTTGTTTGAATGTGCATACCTATACATAACACATATATATATATATCCCATATATATATATATATACTTTGATAAAATTGTTTGAACACACATCTAAATATATATGTAATGCATATATATATATTAAACACCCCCTTTACTAATATCATTGGGTACTCACATGTATCGGCGAGTAATATATATTATATATATATATATATATATATATATATATATATATATCTACCCTTTGAAAAGGTTATTGTATCCTCCCACACATATAGAATACATAGTACAATCATACTTTGACAACACTTTGGGATATCGATTATGTATACAATACATAATATACATTTCGATTAACTCCATATATATACGCAGATCTATATACCCGCGTAAGTCTATCATAATAGAGATTTAGGGCATTCGAACCATTGATATAATTACATGTCAGCGCCTCCTCTATTAATTATGAATTGTTTTGACCTACCTAACCCTAATCGTAAACCTTTTTGCCATTGTTTATTTTCAATTCTTTGTCGGAATTCGTCGCGGTGGCCATATCGTTATCAGTTTATAATTATACAACTAGCATCTCATGTAATACTGTCCAGATATGCGTATCGGCGTAGCTGAACTCACATCACATCCGAACTCATTTCGCCTTGCGGCAGTTTATCATGATTTGGATTCTGAACCAGTGCATACACGTTTTGATTTCATACGGGGAGTGCGCAACATGCGTTTTGATTATGGTTTGTAATATCTGTGTCGCACCGTGCTCTGTTCGACTGAGTTTAACGTCTGATTTTGGTTTTGCTGTTTCGATGATTTTGCAGGCAGGGATGACGTCTCGCTCCTGAGAGGGAAGTACCAGCTGCCGGCGTAACTCGTTCCATGCCCAGAAGGAATTGACGTGTGGCTTGCTATTTGTCATCTCTGACTGGTCCCAGTACTGTATGCCGAGTTCTGCCTCGGGAAGTTATTAGTTCTAGGGTAGCTCCTTACCTACGTGCATACGATGCGTAGCATCTCCCCATACCTTCTCTGCACACCTTAATATCGCCTGGTACCCGCCTATCGACGTGGCTGAGTTTTCTCAATCGACATCAGGATTTTCTGAATTTCTGGGGCAGTGGGATTAGGGTTACGAGGGTTCTTCTTCTTTTTAATTGGGGTTCTTGTGCCGATTTATTCATCCGACCCTTCCCATTTATTTCTATGATATAGAACCGTTGCTATTCACCGCTCCCCTCGCCTGTCGTTGATGGTATAGCCGGATCAGGTTGCGGTTACAATTTGTTTTCTCTTGTTTTGTGCTTGTCTCCATTCCTGGTTTGCTTCACCTAATTCGCGGCTATGTTCTGTGTGACTCATGTGCAGGGACCCTAAGTCATCGCGAAGGTGTCAGACTACTGTGCCAAGGAGATTCAATCGTAAGGTTTCACGTTATCCCTGAGTTCCATTGTTTTTATAGTTCCTTACGTTTTGAGACAGTATCTCATCCATCTACTGATTGTTTTTCGCAGAGAGGGCAGAGGGTCGGCATCCCTGTCGCGCATCGGAGAGCTGAGACAACTCTAGTTCTCTAAAGCTTTCATCATAAGATACGCCGAGTTATTTTTCTTATCATAGTTTTTCTAGACTGCTCTGCTGTAACCCTATTGTTCTGCTCGTAAGAGTTTTATTTCACCGCACTATCACGGCTGCATTCAGCAAGCATCACCGTGTAGAAACTATTCGCAGGCGGTTCAAATGTTTATACACCGAGGCCTTTGTTAACATATTATTTGTTTTTCTTTTCTGAGTCCTGGAGCGGGATCTTAGGTTTCTCTGCATCCAGTTTGGTCAATCTTTCTACAGCCAGCGTTCTAATCTTTATAACCAGCGTATGGATTCCTCGTTTGTACTGTTGTTAACATCAATGTGATGCAAGGGTAGGAAACAAACCCTATACACAGGTAAACCCTAATTCGTCCATTCGGTTGCAGAGGTTGATGCATCAAATTCGTTAGTCTGTGCTTTCATACATATGATATCGTTTGCACTCAACCGTTAACCGTCAGGACCTATTTCATGATTACGTTTATATGTTTTATTTTGTTTTTCTCAATCGAGACTAGGGTCAAATGCTTATTGGTCAATCAGATTTACACTAATTCGATTTGTGCCTCGTTTCACTTAATGACCATAATGAAAAAACAATTATTGCCAGGGAAGATTCCGAGTTCTCACATCGATGATACTCGTCCCTTAACTAAAATTTAACTCTGTGTTCCTGTTGTTTTAATAATGGTAGCGTTCCTCATAATCATAAGTAAGGTTACGCTTCCTGTGGTATTTTAATGTCATAGTTTACTGCATATAAATTTTATCCCAATACGTTGCATGGAGATTAATATACAACGTAAAAACCGTGTAGTCGGCCATGATTATCCATGCGCGGTTTCATAGTTTTTATTGTTGAAATTGTTGTTTACGCATTACATCATCGTTTTAATTTTTCCTCCAATCGTTTCGTATAATGTTCAAAAGGACCTAATATGCCGGGGATATTAAGGTCGTTACAGTTGGAGAATTTTATTTGACCTAGGCCCAATGCCTAGTAAATTTAATAACAACCATGAGTTAATGTAGTTTGACTATATATGAATCCAAATAGCGATAAGGTTTGTATAGATATTTCATTTTAACATTTATGGTTCGCATCTATATTTCATTTTAACATATAGGGTTTGCATCTATATTTCATTGTAACATATATGGTTCGTTCATATATATATATGATTCGTATATACATATTTCATTTGTAATCGATGTGAAAATGATTTATTGGTTTAGCGCTCGGTACTTATTTAGTGTTTTGAATACATATACATGTACTCGGTAGTTCATTTGGTAGTGTACCTTAGGCATAGATTAAGTCTCTTGGCTATGATATTTATTTCAAGGTTTTAGAGGTAGATTACTGTAATTGTTATAAATGCTACAATACTCCTATAGAGTAGAATTACTTCTGTATCTAGAAAAATTTCGAAATACATATTCTAAGGTCTTTGCTTCCTTTGTTTTTTTTTTGTACCATGTAGATTTCAGTTCTGCTACCATATTTTTCTAGCATACATATGAGCCTAAAATTTCACTTTTGTATATATATGAACCCAGTTAATATTTAATTATCTGTGGAGACTAAGTACCTTCAGATTTAAACCGAACTTGGTTTAAATTTTCTGTGGGTTTCTACTCTATGGATTTCTGGTCTACAACTAAATAGAATCTAGAAGGTGAGTGCCTTAGGATGGACTCTGTTAAATGTAGTACTAAAATCAATCATACCATTTAATTTAATTTTATATGTAGCCAATTCATACCACCATAAAACAAAATAACAATAATTTCAGAAACATACCACAATTGCAAATGACCAACCTCCCAACCTTAGAGTCCTCTTTGTCTCCCAGGACTCACCCGCGAGCTGAGATCACCTCCATCACAGATCAACCTCTGATCTCCTTAGGAGCAGCTTATTTAAGGTCATATTTCCCCAAATCATGTTTCTAATTCTGCGTCCAGAATAGCAGGATGCTTTCTTTCCTGTTTAGCCTAGGCTTCCCATTTTGGGACTCTTTAAAGCTGTTTTATGCTTTTCCTCAGCTTTTCCAGCTTTTCTTTACCTCTTCCCAACTACTTCCTCTTCATTGGGGAAATTTAGATTCCTCCTCAGAATCTAAATTAATTTCTTTCAAGGATTTTTGAAAGATTGTGGGGATTTGTTGCCTTATCCATCCTCATGGATTTGGCAAGTGATCTCTAATTCTCATCTTGGTCAATATGCACAATCATTTTATTTATTTCCTCAAATTAAATATGCAAGTACATTCACACCATACTTATCCTTTGGGGTCCACCCCCTTAGGATTAAAGTTAAAATGTCTAAATTTAAAAGTTCAACACACAAATTGGGGGTGTTACATCTAGGAGATCCAGAAGGACATCGAGCTTGTTCAATTTTGAGATTCGACAAAAAAAATGTTCGTTTGGGACGAATTGAGAGGAACCTGTAGTTTCCTCGCTACTCTGAGATTCTAGGTTCCAGTGCAAAGGATCTTGCACTGGTTGAGTTCTATGAGGACTATATAGTAAATTTAATTTTCTTTAAGTATGGTTAAATTTTGATGTTTCTTTGTTAGTTAGCCTTATTATAGGTATTTTAGTAAGTGGGAACTCGATTTTAGACATTAAGGCTTACAAGGCCGAATTTGATAGACTCAAAAACTTCAGATTTTGGATAGCTTATAATGCCTTTCGATGGCCAACAAACCTTGTTTCTCACTAGGCACGTTGAGGCCATGTAATGTCTATTATGGTGTAACATGCTTAAAATTTGAATGAATGAAACGTCTATTATGGCGTAAGATTATTTAAATTTGAATGGGTGAAAGGTCCTTTAAATTTGAATGAATGAAAGATCCTACTAAAATTAAAAAAATAAATAATATAACGAAAAATATTAATTTTAAAATTTTTGTAATGATAATGTTTTAAAATAACAAATAAAATAAATATTTATTAGTTTTAGTAACATAAAATTAAATTACAAAATAAATGAAATTGTCAACATAATAATATTTTTACTCAATCTTAATCAAATGCATAAAATAATGTTAATTCTAAGATTCATAATAAATGTTATGTGTGTCAACATGTCACCTTGTTAATTAAGGTGTATAATGTTTGTATGTATGTGTAGGCTTGTGTGCACCATTTGTTTGTTGTGTGCTTGTATGCATGTAGGCTTGTGTGCACCCTTTGTTTGTTGTGTCCTTGTATGCATGTGAGTGATTGTAACTCATTGGCAATGGATTGTGAGTTGCATGTGTGTGGTTAATCCCATTTCAATGATATACAGTTTTATGGGTCATATAAGCTCTCACATTCAGGTGATTGACCTTATTAGTAGAGATTTTACATCTCCAAATAAAAAAGAGCCTTCTATAGAGTAATTTTTAATTGATTTAAAACATAACATTTAATTCAAAATATTAAAATAATTTTTTAATCGTATTTAAATAATACTTTTATTATCATAAAAACATATAAAATAACATTAAAAAAATTAAAGATAATAAAATAAATTTAAATATTAATAAAAATTATATATATATATATATATATATATATATATATATATATAATAAATTAGGTATATATCTATATTAATTAACAATTATAATAATTAGAATAATAAACTAACATAATTTAACAATGGTACAACTAAGGATTATTATGATGATTTATTATAAAATAAATTTAAATACTTATTATTATGTGTTTTTATCAAAATTTAAAATATACAAAATATAATTGCAAATATGAAAATTAAAGTAGATGTATATTTAAAGTGACATTATATAGCTTAATACGATAAAAATATTGTAACGTAATATAATATCTTATAAATGATAATTAAAAAATTATAAATTAAAATAAATATAAAATAATTTAATAATATATAATAATAATAAAAACATGCTATTATATTTAATAATATATACAAAAAAAAACAAAATTCTAAATTTTTCTATTCACAAACATTGTTTTAAAACTAGTAAATAAAATAAATATAATTATCAACATCATAATATTTTTATGAATGATAAATATAATAACATATTATTTATATTTATATTTTTTATAATAAAACATGATAATAATCCATAGTTATATCATTGTTGAAATTATGCTAGTTTATATATAT